>MU128068.1:17975-32359 GCA_014904975.1 Marasmius fiardii PR-910 | reverse complement strand
GACCTATGACGCCTTGGCTCCAAAATATGAGACGAACAAGTCGAACACGTTTCTGTATGCCATACTTTTCAAGCGTAAACTCCAGACCAGCGAGGGGATCGTCCTTCTCATTCTCCTTGTGTTTGGCACTCATCGCCACACCTTTTTCATCGCCGCTCAAGATAATACCCCATTCTGCTGGGGTGAACTGAGTGAAGCGGTAAAGAACAGCAAGAAACAATCGTCGCTCATCCTCGTCGAATAAGCTTATAGCGAGTGTTTTGAGAATCATGGATCGATCGTAATACTGCAGCTGAACGTTTGGCCCATCAAAGAGCATTCCAAATGCATGAGAGCGAACACAACCACTTGTTAACATCTTGAGAGCGTAACCGGCGCACTGCAACCTGACATGATCAGGATTGTTGTCATCTGTCGGTGAGTCGCCTGATAGTAGATTTCCAGCAATTGCAATTACTGTTCAGCGAGATATTGGTGGCCATCATTTATGTAAACTCACCGGAAGTATGGGTGGATTTAGAAATCCTCTGTCGCTTCCGTCTCCCTTGGGTGGAAATTCGACCGACTGTTGCCGAGTCTGTCGGGTTACGGTAAGGTCGAGCATTGGACGTACACAAAGAACAGGTAACGACTGACCAAGGCCGTGCTTCCTCGAACCAGAAGTAACACAGGATCTAGTCTGAGAACTTTCCATTTCGGACGGCCCCGTGACGAAATTTGGTGACACTCAGAAAAGATCAGGAGAACGAAAAAAACTGAGAGCTACTCACGTTTCGTGCCCTCCAAATGTACTCCCGTTCGACGTGTTTTTGATCTCCAGAAACATTTGAATCTGCTCCCAACATATCTTCTTGAACCCCTTATCGAATCCCACGAAAACCTTCATCCCATTCAACATGCCCTCAGCCTGCTTCGACCACCCCCAGAGAGTATCGGCGGTATCGGGTAAGCATTTCGTGTAACTGTTTTGAAGGCCCTTATCATGCTCGTACACTCCTAACGAACTCGTGCACTCCCGCCCTCCGGTCATGGTGACAATTGCCTTGTTACACAGCTGCAAGAACAGATCATTTAGTCTTCCCTGGGATTCTCTATACCAAGTTTCTTCATACGTCTTCCAGTCAGGTAATTTGGTAGTGCGTTCGAGCTGTTCCGACCACGTATTCCTCCAGTCCTCTGGTAGACGCAGAATTTTGATGGCAAACTCCTCGAGTGGCAGCAATCGTGAGGTGTTACAGTACTCAATGAGACGCGTATCTACTTCAACGGTGACAGCCTCAGTGCTAGGTTCATAACAATCAGCTCTTCGATAACTCGCTACATTATCGCTGGGAAGAGTGCCGTGGATAGCCGCTGAGCATTCGGTGGGTTTAGCTTTCATGAGAGATCGAGGGTCCTTTGAGCTGGCCATGGTGACAGAATGCAAATGTAGGGAGGGGATAGTAGTGGAGATCAAGAAAAGTGCGGTCGCATCCAGGCGCGTTGACAAGTGTGACGAGTCACCACCTCGTTACTGATGACGCAACCACCTGTTCGGCTTGTGAGTGAATTTCAATTTGTGCACGCCTTCAAAGCTTTAGTTTCATCGTCCACCACGTTCATCAACATATGAGCTTGTGAGTTATGGATCCCGTTCAATTTAGTCCATCTGATCATATTTTATTACTCATTTTTTGATTTAGAAAGCCGATGGAATAAGCGCGGAAGGCCAGAAATAAATCACGAGATGGACCTTGGGATGGAGTACGGGGTCTTCTGCCTTTATCCTGGCTACACCCCACGAGATGATGGGCAGCTAAATCCTGGCTGGTTATAGAAACAAACTTGCGGTGAACATTCCCACTGAACAGTCTGCCGAGCTTCTTGTAGGCGCATCATTGTTACTTCTTCTGTAAGAGAGATTTCGGTGGGGCGACTCGAAGCCTCCAAGGATTCTGAGTTGTGTTGATCAGCCTATACTTAGTCCCACGTAGGGGATGGTAAATGGGATTAGAACCGTCGCAAGCATGGGAGGGTTAGTTACTTTTACCTACCATCTGTATGTAGGCTCCAACCTGATTTACCAAAAGATTCACTAACACGCCGATGCGTGTTTAAACCTGTTCGCTATCGAAGACGACCGTACACGCAGACCACCAGCCTTGCATGTAGCATATAGCCTTTCAGATAAATATTCAAGTAAGGGGTTTCATCACTCACTCACACTATCTGCCTCAACAGGTGTTCGCTAGCAGTGCATCGGCAAAAGAAAAAATTGGCAACTGCGAGTCTGTTCTTCGGGTGTAATGTCAAAGCGGCGGTCGAAAATGAATGCTGAATCTTGGAGGTGCTCTGCTTCGTGCGCTCACCACTGCCGCCAGCCATCAAGACAGCCCCAACTATAACGTGCAAGCCATTCACAACTGTTTTTTTCATTGATTTTTGCTCGGTTCAAATTGGTTTTCTCTTCCGACATTCTCATGGCACATACTGGAAGAATCACATCAGGAGCCTATCTGGGCAACTCAGTTCTCATTAATTGGAATGATATAAGCCCCCCCCAGGTTTGGCACAAGGGTCATTGGGTAGTCTGGACATCGCAACTTGTGTCCTCACTCAGAGCCCAACACTACATTGACCACTGTTGTGTATAGTGGATGGTTTCTTTTCTCTATACATCTTCGTTTTTTACACTCACTCTGCTGGGCAACTTGCCAAAAACGTTGCTGCCATGACACTCAGGCTAGTAGTCAAATCATAACCACCAGATGTTCTGGGTGCCATCGATGGCATTCAACAGATGATTGCAAAAACATTCTGTATCTGAATTCTGAGGGGTAGCACCTGCAGTCACTTTATCCTCATTCAATTGGCAAGTTTTGGGTGGTGAGGGTGAAGCATGAGGTATACAGTTAATATCCTGATGATAGTTATGAGTTGAGCTGGCATCTTATACCTGAAAAGGCTTCCTGAATGGACTGATCTGGGCTCAGAATAAGGAAAAAGTCTCAAGTTATAATCAGAGGTATGTATAGTTTAGCTACCCACTGACATAGATTCATACTACATGATGGCGAAGAGTCCATCAAATAAAAACTATATACATGCCCCCATTTTCTTGCATATTACATTTACAAGTAAAGACTTTCAAAACATCAAGTCATTAGATTCAGAATGCTGCTGCAGAAATTCCTGTGCTTTCAACTGCATCCAATATGAACCAGCTAGATAGTGTTCTCAGTAGGGAGCTCCCAGTGGCTTCTTGTACTGGGAAAGTGGTTTTATCAATTTGAACACAATAAACAAACAGTTATCACTTACCTGGTTCAGTAGATATGGTACCCACCCATCTGTCATTCTCATATGAGTCAGATGTGTTTTTAGCTACAAATAAAGGGGAATGCCAGCAGATAATTAGACAGGCATTAGAAGGAAGGGAGAATATTCTTACCTTCCTCACCATCAACTTCTTGGAATTGGTTCTTTGGACAAATGATTTCAAAGATGGGATGTCCAAGTGATTGTGCAAAATCTGTAGTTGTGGGGTCAAATCCCCTTGCAACTTGATAATTGTGAAGGGCTTTGTAGAACTTGGTTGGCCAGGAATTCTGGCAATAGTCCAAGGTGACAGAGAGATTGATGGGAAGGCCAAGGTACCTACACATATGTGGTGAAAGTGAATCATGGCCAGAAGGGTCATGGGACCAAAAATAGAAATGTATATCAGGAGAAGGAGAAGGGAGGAGAAATAGGTAAATCAGGTCCCCTGATTGATGCCATTGACATTTGCATTTTGAGTTTTGAAGTGTTCCTTTGAGTTCAAAGAAAGGTAAGAGGAACTCTGATGATGTTAGTGTAATTTTGTTGATATGTACAAGTTACTCACTGAAATTTGAAAGTTCCTCATCAAACTGAATATTATGAACATGGAAAACACTCCAGGCCTGCCATGAGGATGTTTCAACAAGAGATTCTACTTGTATATGATGCCCATGGTTTGTGAGGAGGAACCTATGAAAAAGATCAGTAAAGGAATGTAAATTGCTGTCCAGACAGTTACTCTGCCGAGCCAACTGCCATCTTCTGCTGATCACAAAGACAACCTTCTGAACTCCACCATTGCACATTCTGTTTGAAAGCAATTGTTGAGTTTGTCAAACTCAAAATGACATGGGGATAATAACTGGAAGGAACTTCGAGATGCTCAACATGACTACTATAATTAAGCACCCAAAAAAGGCCTTGGTCATGTTTGATGCTGGAAAAGTATCTGATGACAACATCTTCATTGAGGAACTCTATGTCAGATGGAATTGTGGTAATGCCAAGCCCATCAATCCATTCAACATGACATTTTGGCCCAATTAGTCCACGACAGAAACTTCCTTTTGTAGGATCCATCCAGAGTTCATTCCTTAAACAACCCAAGACATTCTACAAAACTGATTAATCAAAGAGAGGAAAAGACTACACAAGTGACTCACACTCAACATTTCAAAGTACAGCCACCCAACCCAACCTACTTGTTTTTTGATGCGTGCAATTGGCATGAGTTCTAAAACCGCACTGTCAATGAATTTTCAAACTGTTGTGAACAAACCCTTACCACCATGGAAGATCAGTGAAGGAACTGAAGACTTCCCTACCAAACATGTCAGCCTCTCAGACAATCAAACATGAATTCCCTTAGTGTACCCATGCCAATCCCTGGAACATCTCACAAAATCCTGTCGCCATTCCTAGCAATCATTAGTGAGCCTGCCACTACACACCAGCTTTGTGCTCATACCTTCTTCCCATTTTGTCCATGATATGTCTTGACAGTGTACTTGCTGCCCCCAAAATGACCTGCTATCATGATCTGGGTAGTGAACACGGCTGCCTCAGTGTTGTCCTTCCCATTTGAGCACAATCGCCACAAGTAACAGATGTTCCCAAGCTTGTCTATATCACCTTGCTTAATTTCCGTGAACTGGGAGAGAATCATGTTAAGAGTCTAACTAGGCTCATACAGCAAAGACCTGAACCTACCTCTGAAAGCTCTGGTAGATCCCTGTTGGTTTTTGCCCTCTTCTCTACAATGGTCTGATGGATTGTACAGTCATTGTACTGGTACTGGTCTCTTCCAACGTTCGAAATGCGGCTTTTCTTGATGCTGATCCCAGTAGCACCATGGAACATCTCCTGGCAAGACATGTCGGTGAGTCAATAAGCCATACGGGTGGGTGAGTAATGCTGTCGTTAGAAACGGGACGAGTGAGGGTAGTAGTAATTGGCAACACAGAACATGGGGCGACCAGGAGTTGTTGTAGAGCACAGCCCTGAGCGTCACACCGGTGGTTCTCCGACTACAGATCTAGGAATAGATTTGCATCGAAAAAACCGGTGTGGTAGAGCCAGACGGAGGGCTCGTGAAATTCCTCTTTCCCTTTCTCTTTCTAGCTACCCTTTCCATTACCAGCTTCACATTTTTCCTTCAAATACAAAAGCCTATAAAACCGTGACTCTCCCTGATGCCGATTCTCTCTGTGATGAACAGACGCTCGCATGTTGTTTATCCTTTGTTTACCTATGACTTCTCTAACCCAAACCCTACACGCTCCTTACCTTTTATATCCTAGTCCGTTTCCCTTTGGTAGATAAGCTCGACGCTCGTTGTGTCTGGAGTAGTCTCTCTTGGAATCCCAGTGGTTATCCCGGTAACTCGAGCGACTCTCTCTCTACTCTCTTGTGATACCGTCGTGGTTCTGCCCGTCGGTGTTACATATTTTTTACCCTCAACCACTTTGACAAACAAAAACCTCTCTGCTAGCTTCTCTCTAAAATCCCTTGACGTCATCGACGGCTTGGACAACTCCTCGTCTGATCAACAAGGACCACCCATCCTCGACAACAACAGAACCCTCTCTGTTTTATCCTACTTCTCTCTCCCTGGTCTACTATGTCGACAACTACAGTTACCAGTACTCGTTACAACCTCCGTGGGCGTGGCAATGGCAGCATCCAAACTGCGCCAGCTACTACTGATACTCAGACCACAGGCAGCACAGTTGCTGAACAGCTCGCTGCTGTAAATAATGGTGAGTCCCCCGATTCTTCTCTTTCTGATCCCCCATCTGTAAGCCGTGCTTCCTCACCCGGAGTACGCGCACCTGATCTCGTCATTGGTAACGATGGCGATGGTCATGGTGTTCCCTCGGGCACCGACTCTGAGCAGGACTCTGAGACTGGCACCGAGGCGACCCTGGTCCGTGATGACCGGGGTATGGGAAATGAAGTGGATGGACCACCACACCGTCAGAACCGTGTTGCGAATGCGAACGGTTTTGACGATGATGAGCGGGAAAACCGCCTGTGGACTACCGTACCTCCTAGACGTAGGAGTGTCAGTCGTGATAATGTGAATAACAATTATTCTCATTCCTCTAACTGTGTGCACAACCAGAACCATTACGTTCTGACTGAGGATCAGCTGTTGGCGGTTCGCCAAGCTGAATTGTCCATGTCTGAATCCGAGCGAGCTCGCGTTCAGAGCCGCATGGGCATGGTTGACGCTGCTGATGGCAGTGAGGACAATGGAAGTGACCCTTCGTCTTCTGATTCGGAACCTGACCCTGAGCCCTCTACTTCCAAGGGTAAAGGGAAAACGGTTGACCCTCGTAACTGGGGTGCTGCTCGACTCCCTGAGCATGAGCTCAATGTTGAAAGACAAAAAGCAGGGCTTGCTCACTACACAAAGGCTAAGAAAACCAAGGAGCCTGAGGGATTGAGCTCGTCCTCGGACAGTGAGGCTGAACAGTCTGCAAAGAAACCAAAGTCTGAGCGCCGTGTTGCACGAGACAAGGTTTGCCATAAGCGTTCCAAGGAATGTTCTCGGGAACGAGCCCGCTATGTTGCTCAAGGGCATGCTGCTTCAGAAGCCCTATCAGATCTTGTTGGAAATCACATCCATGACCTGGTTCAGGACCGCCCTCGGAGAAAACTTGGTGATAGTGCTCGCGTGCACTATGAGGCTGATCACGTCCCTTGCCCGAGTGAGCTGATTGCTCCAACCAACCATTTGGCCAAATTACTAACACTATCTAAGAAATCTCGCTGTGATGGCAAAACCAGCAGATGAGAGAAGGGCCATTCGGGTCCTCCAACCCCCTCATCTTCCTCTTCGAGCTCATTTGATTCGGACACAGATTTCTCTGGTAGTGAAAGTGATTCGGAACCATCGAGTTCTGAGTCGTCATCCGACTCAGACAGCTTTTTGGGCCATGGAAACCGTCATTATAGAAGAGACCGCCGATCGAGGCGGCACCGACACCGCAGAGTCCATATACTGCTCAAACCAGTTCTGCCAGAAGCATATGACGGTACCGCTGATGTCCGTGGGTATATCAAATTTGTAACTGAGGCCATGGCTTATCTTCAGGATGGACAAGTACCTAGAAACCGCCGTGTTTTTAGAATTTCAAAGTATCTTACTGGTCGTGCCTACCAATTTTATTTGAGTGTTGTTGCAAACTCACCATTTGATTGGAGAACTCAACAGTTTTTCACGGATCTGTACAACTACTGCTTCCCCTTGACCTACCGTCTGGATCAGTGAAAGAAACTCAAGCGTGCATTTCAAAATGACAAGCCTGTTCGGGATTATCTTGTGGAATTGAATGATTTATTTAATACCGTTGGATTGATCGATGAGCGTGAAAAAGTTCACAAGCTCTGGTCTGGACTCAACAAAAAGATCCAGAAGGGTCTTTGGCATGAGAAGCTCAACCCTGAGATTTCGAGCTATGAAGAAGTCTCGCGTACTGCTGAACTGATTGAAATCATTGAAAATGTTGACATGGGCCCTGATCCGGGCAGCAACAATAAGAAGAAAGATAAGGGAACTGGTCGCTCCAGCTCTAATAACAATGGTGGCAGTGGCTTGTCACACTACAAAGCTCTGAATGACAAAGGCAATAGTTCTCGAAACTCTGGGAATAATGGTACTTCATCCTCCAATCGTGGAAACTCTAGTAGTGATAAGGGTGGGAAATCTGACTACAGAAAGGCAAAAACCCATCAGAATCATCAGCGCAAGGGGAACCAGCACCGAGAACTCACTGATAAGGAGAAAGATGAGTACCGTGCAGCGGGAAAATGTTTCTGATGTGGCGAAATTGGACATATGAGCCGTCAATGCCCTCAAGGAAAGACTATGTCCGGGAATGGAAATGCGCCTCCCGGGATCTCTAGCATTGAGCCTATCCTTGACCCTGAAGAGCTCCATCAGTTAGCTGATACAACTCAAGAGATAACCGAACTTAGTCTCAGTATGATGGCTTGGGACACCCTGTCTGAAACCTCTGAAACCAAATGGGAGTCTGACCTAATTGAAGAGTATTCAGACCCCGAGAATAGTTCCGACAATTTCCGAACTTCATCTCCAATGCCAAGTCTCGCCACTATCAGTAACTCAGGAATTTCAGACGATGATGAGTCTGATTCTGCCTCAAATGACATCGAACTTGCAGATATACTTCAGTGCTGTGATTTTGAGTTCATTCCTAGGGAAATACGTCGTGCATTTTGTCCTGAATGGCTTCACAATGAAATGAACCATGAAGACTATGGGTTTGAGACTGATGACGCACCTAATATGATTGGGGATGTGCTTGGGACCCGAGTCCGACTCATTCTTGACACGCTTGCACCCTATCCCGGTGACTCTGCCCATCTCCGCTATCCCAGTCTAGGAAGATTCTCAGTCTTCCAAGTGTCAGAGACAATGTACTGTATCGAGGACCATGAATACGAGGACACATTGAATGGGCCAGAAGAATTCCCACAATGGATGTACCTTGGGGTTGAACATCTTGAAAACCCTGCATTCTGCATTGGTGAGTGGTATGCCTATGAAAGAGCTCAAAGAAACCATGTAACTGCACCAAAAAATTGGGAGAATATGGGTGAAATGGGCGATGTCTATGCAGAATCCACTGAGAAATGTTTGGACATTGGTGGACCTTACCCAGGCGACTGCTTCTTTGAACTAGAACCTGGCTCATGTCGATTTATTGTGACCCAGGCTGGAAAGGAGACTTATCACATCTGGGACCGGTTCAGAGATACTCATCTTGACCTGCCTTCAAAACTATTAAAAATCTGCCAGTTTGACTTGATACGTTGGTGTAAAAAGCAGCTAGCACATAGCTACCGAAATCTCCGAGAGTTTCTCCAGGATGTGTCAGAAAGACCATTGCTGAGCCTCTTGTTTGGCCATGAGGACGACGATAATGAGGTTGCATTGGAAGTCAATGGTGTGTAGGTCGCGCAAGGCACATTTTCTGCAGTTCAGCGAAACGCTGCATTACCTAAGGATTTCTCACGCAAAATTCCCAAACCTCTTGTCATTGTTGTTCGAGTCAACGGTGAGCCTGGGCGCGCACTCATTGATACTGGATCTCTAGGTGATTTTGTCTCATCAACCTTTGCAGATCAATTGAAGCTGAAACGAATGGACTTAGCCAAACCATTGCCACTCCAACTAGCAACTCAAGGGTCTCACTCGAAGATCAACAGCAGAGTCAAGGTTCAATTCGAGTATCAGAATATCTCTGAACACCGCTATTTTGACATTGTCAATCTGTCCAGCTACGACCTAATCCTCGGTACCCCGTGGTTATTCCAACACAAGGTCACTGTTGGTTTTCATGACTCAAAAGTCATTATCGGCAGTTCACAAGCTCTTCCAATTGAGGGAACAAATGTCTCGCAACTGTCTTCGAGGGCCATGGATCTATTGGATGAAAGGATAGAGGCGGCATGTCAGGAATTAACACAGTATGCACTGCCTATTTGTCAAGAAGTTGGTGAAACTGAGTTGCCCCCTCTTCGTGCTATCAACCACTCTATCCCCCTCATTGACCCCTCAAAAATATACCCTTGGCGACCGTCTAGGTGTCCTGAAATGTTCCGAGAACAATGGGCTGAGAAGCGGAATGCATACCTCAAGTCAGGACGTTGGAAGATGACAAGTTCAGGTAATACGGTTCCCATGATGTTGATCAAGAAACTGGGCACTCAATCCCTCCGGATTGTTGTAGACCTCCGCACTCGCAATGATAACACTCGCAAAATGTCTTCTCCCATGCCAGATATAGAAGGCATTAAACGACGTGTTGCTCGCGCCAAATACCGTTCCATTATTGATGGAAAAGATGCCTATGAACAGATTTGGATTATTCCTGAGCATGTTGACCGCACTGCTATGACAACTCCTGATGGGAATATGGTGAGTCTTGTCATTCAACAGGGTGACTGCAATGCCCCCGCGACATATCAGTCCCTGATGAATTATCTCTTCTCAGAAAATATTGGACGGTGGATGGATGTTTATCTCGACGACATCGTGATTTATTCCAGTACTCTTGAAGAGCATGTACGCCATGTAATGATTATCATTGACATTTTGAAACGCGAGAAGCTCTACCTTAGTGCCAAAAAACTTAACTTCCTCCCACGAGAAATGGTGATCCTTGGTTGTGTTATTGATGACAATGGAATCCGCATGGATCCTCACAAGGTAGACTCAATCCTCAAGTGGCCGACCCCAACAAATCGTGACTTGCTACGAGGATTTTTGGGGACTGTTGGATATCTCGCAGATGATATTGCCAATGTGAGAATACCAATGGGCCAACTTAGCCCCATTACTGGTGATACGGTCCCATTCCGTTGGACCTATGCCGAGCAATGTGCTTTTGAAGACATTAAGCGCCTCGTGGAGGGCGCAAGAGACCATCACCGAGTCCCTCTGGATTACTCCAAGGATGCGGACCCTGTTTGGTTGGTAACTGACGGTTGTCAGACTGGTGTCGCTGGGGTGGTCTGTCAGGGAAAAGACTGGCGGAAGGCATGGGTAGCTGCTTTCTACTCAGCAAAACTCAATTCGGCACAACAGAATTACCCAGTACATGAAATTGAAATGCTTGCAGGGGTTGAAACCATGCTGCGGCATTGGGACATCCTCCAGGGTCTGAACTTCACATGGATTACTGACCACAAGGGTCTGATACACCTGCTGAAGCAAAAGGACCTCTCTGGGCGTCAGGCCCGCTGGCTTGAAAAGATATCCGAATTTGATTTTCGGGTGGAATACATCGCAGGGTCAGAAAACGTGATGGCAGATGCTTTATCTCGTATCTATTCTAATGACCAACCTGGAACAGTACGATCACGAAGTGAGTATACATATCACGATGTGATCAATAACGACGTACTTTTAGCACATAACATCACTATGCCTCTGTTTGTTGATGTTGAGGCTTCATGCCAAGTCCCTGAATTATTCTCCGTGACAACTCGTAGTGGCAAAAAGCTTCCTGAATGGCCGGAAACAAGTCAGGAATTTGCCCGGCGGATGCGTGATCATTTCGTTCTCCGAGGCCCACGAGAATGAAAGGAGGGCGGATGTACCCAATCAGAACCTAAAAACTCCAAATCTCCTACCTCCGAAGGGAAGAATACTCCAGTTGAACCACTGGAGCAGACAGCACCTGAAGTTAACAATGCAACAGGGCTTACTCCCGATGAACCAGCTCAGCTGACACCAACTGGAATCACACCTGAATCTCGGACAACCGCACATCCCATCACCAATGCATCTCTACTCACTGTTCTAGCTGCCGGAAGGCTGAGACTTGATCTAGAAACAATACTCCAGAGTCAGTATGCAAACGATGTCCTTTTCAAAAAGGTACTTGAGAACCTGAAGGATTTTTGGAACTTTGAAATAGATAAGGGATTGATCTACCTAAAGCTCAAAGACCGGAAGGTTCTCTGTGTTCCTAGAGTAATCATCGGTGGCCGAAATATTCGGGAATATGTTATTGACGAGGCACACTCCCTACTTGCACATCTTGGTCCAAAGAAGACTCTTGATTATCTTCGGGACTACGTCTGGTGGAAAGAAATCGTCAGTGACGTGACTGCATTCTGTGAATCTTGCCACACGTGTAAACGGTCTAAACCAAACAACCAGCGGGCATACGGCATGCTCAACAATCTTCAAGTTCCGAGCTATCCATGGGAAGCAATAGGAATAGATTTTGTTGGTCCCTTACCAGAATCAAAGGACCGAAACGGTGCATACGACATGATCACCGTGGTCATTTGCCTACTTACAGGCATGGTCCATCTCATTCCAAGTCGTACCACATTCAAAGCAAGACAAATCGCGGAGCTCATATTTGCAGAAGTCTACAAACATCATGGTCTGCCAAAAACTATTATCAGTGATCGAGATTCCCTGTTCACAAGCACATTCTGGACACACCTTCATAATCTAATCGGAACGAAGCTCAAATTGTCCAGTGCATATCATCCCCAAACAGATGGTTCAACCGAGCGCGCAAATCGCACTGTTACCCAGATGCTTCGTCAATGTGTTGCTATTGATCAGAAAGATTGGGTTTTAAAATTACCTTCAGTGGAATTTGCAATTAACATCGCGCGATCTGACATGACAGGGTTCTCACCATTTTTCTTGAATACGGGTCGTACCCCTCGTCCTTTCATCTGGAACTCAGCAGACAAAAATGAGTATCCTGGAATACATACCTATGCCCAAAAGATGAAACAAGCCATTATGCAAGCGCACGACAGCATTCTAAACGCCCGAGTAAAGCAAACTCGGGACGCCAACCGTCGCCGACGCCCTGCTCCATTCACGGAAAATGACCTAGTCTATCTGTCAACCGAGAACATTTCATTTCCGAAGGGCTATGCACGAAAGCTGGTCCCTAAGTACATCGGGCCCTACAGAATCTTGAAGGACTTTGGCAACAACTCGTACAAGCTAGACTTACCTTCACGGCTGAAACAGCGTGGTATACACGACGTATTCCACGCGTCGTTACTCCGAATCCACGTCCCAAACGACGACCGTCTCTTCCCAGGACGTCTCGAGACTCAAGTTGCAGACTTTGGTGAAGTCCAGGGCGAATGGGCTATTGACCGAATACTCTCGCATTCTGGAACTAGAACCAACGCGTTATTCCAAGTCAAATGGAAGTCAGGTGACATTACCTGGTTGCCGTATCATGAAATTGACCATTTGGACGCGGTTGGTGACTATCTTGAGGCCATGGGTATATCCGAGATCTCAGGGCTGGTATCTGGAGGGCGCGAACCGCCACAATTAGCTTTGGAATTGGAGGAGACAGATCTGCATGTAGGAATGATGGAATGGTTAGAAGGAATAGATGAGAAGGATAGAAAAGGGAATGAAGGATTGGAACTCACTCAAGACTACGTACTGGTGCCCCCCTCGTTCTCGTCTAATTTGCCACTCTCCTACATGGCTATCACCAACTGGCTTCGCCACGTCACCAACGACAACGGGAAGCCTTCCCAAACCATCCTTATCAGCCACCTTGGACAGAGCCAGATCAACTTCTCGGTCACTCCGCTCGACATCCACCGCTGTCTCATAACGGCCAATCAGTTGTTGAAAGGCAAACCATTGAACTCGCTCACCATCCCCGCATGTTACCCTCGTGTTGCCCAGCTCTTCAACAACGACCCGGACTGCTCTGGTGGAGGCCGGTTCTCCGTCTTTAACACCGCTACCGGCAGTGTAGTTCCCGGATTGACCATCGATGCAGACCTTTTCCGAGAATACACTCGGGACCTCCCCATCCAATCTAAACCTCGCCACGACTCGCTTGGTCTTGATGGACTCGCAACTTGGAAGCAGGATGCCATTGTATCGAACATGTGGAGTTCCTACGCCCGTGAGAGCAAAGGCAACAGGAAAAAGCAGGCTCGTCTCAGCAAAAAGCCCTACGAAAACCCGAAGAAACCTACCTCGGCTCGATCCTCCGCGTCTGGCACTCCTACCCCACCTGTCCAATCCGTTTTCACTGCTGCCACTACCCAGTCTAACCACGTTGCGGCACCCACTACTGGAAACGTGTTCCAGCCCATCGACCTCACCTCCGCGTTTTCTATGCCGGAACCCTCTCAGAATAACTCCAGCATCAATTTCTTCGACCTTCCCGATGTTAATCTTGGCAATTTCTTTGGAGACGGCGCGCCGATTGCGTCTGGTTCTGGTGCCGCCAGCACCTCAGGCACTTCTGGTGCTTCTATTGGATTGGAGGAACAGGGGGTCAATGTAAACGGAGATGTTGATGATGAAGGAGAAGAGGAATTGGCTGGCGAGGATGCTGGAAATGGAAATCCGATGCAGCTGGATGGATAGACCTATTCTTGCAGAATAGGTGGAGGGCGTATGTGACGAACAGACGCTCGCGTGTTGTTTATCCTTTATTTACCTATGACTTCTCTAACCCAAACCCTACACGCTCCTTACCTTTTATATCCTAGTCCGTTTCCCTTTGGTAGATAAGCTCGACGCTCGTTGT
>MU128068.1:0-13963 GCA_014904975.1 Marasmius fiardii PR-910 | reverse complement strand
GCGTTAGCTCAGTTTTTCATCAACTTCGTCTGCTGACCGGTGTTCCATTTCTAGATCCGTCCGTAATTGGAGAACAAATGCAGGCTGTGCTTTACAGTATTCATGCATCGCGGTCGCCCCGTGTTCTGTGCCAACTACCCTCACTCGTCCCATTTCTAACGGCGATACTACTCTCAATACAGTTTATTGATCTACCAAGTTGATTTGCATGGAAGTGCTCAGTGGTGCTACTGGAATCAACATCAAGAAAAGTCACTTTTCGAATGTTGGAAGAGACCAAAACAATTGCTATCAGACCATCGTTCAGAACGGAGGGAAGAAGAGAAAAACCAACAGGGGTTTACCAGAACTTTCAGAGGTATGGGTCTTTTTATAGTTACAGTCTGAGTTGCTCTAACGCTGTCTCCCTAGTTCACCGAAGTCAAGCGAGGTGATATATACAAACATGGGAACGTCTGCTACTCGTGGCGATTGGGCTCGAATGGGAAGGACGATACTGAGGCAGCCGTGTATACTGCCCAGATCATGATAACAGGTTGTTTTTGGGACAGCAAGTTCACTGTCAAGACTTATCATGGGCGAAATGGGAAGAAGGTACCAGCATGAAGCTGGGATGTAGTGGCAGTCTCATAATACTTGCAAGGAATGGCAACGGGACTTCCTGAGGTGTTCTGGGGATTGGCACGGGTATGCTAAGATCAACTTTTGATTCTGTCTGAGAGACTGATGTGTTTGGCAGCAGCATTCCACTGTTTGGATATAACAAGTCTTCAGTTCCTTTATTGATCTTCCATGGTGGTAAGGGTCTATTCCCAAAGTTCTGACAATTCTCTGACACTGTAGGTTTAGAGCTTGTACCACTTGCACATGTTGAAGCACAAGTGGGTTATGTGGGGCGGCTGTACTTTGGAATGTTGAGAGTGAGTCATCTGTGTAGTCTTCTCGAGTGTTGATTAACCAGCATTGTAGAAGACTTTGGGATGTTCAAGAAATGAGTTGTGGATGGATCCTACAAAAGGAACTTTTTGTTGTGGACCAGTTGGGCCAAAATGTCTTGAATGGCACGATGACTTTGAAGTTATCACAGTTCCATCAGACATAAGCTTCCTCAAAAAAGATGTCATCATCAGATACTTTTCCAGCCTAAAACATGATCAAGGTCTTGTTTGGGCACTTAATTATAGCAGTCAAGTAGATTGTCTCAAAGAGATTCCTTCTGTTTCTTATTCCCATGTCATCTCAAGTTTGACAAACTCAACAATTGCTTTCAATCAGAGAATACGATGGTTCAGTAGAAAAGGTTGTCTTCAATTTGCAGGCAGAATGGCAGATGGTGCAACAAGGTAATTGTCTAAAAATTTACCTTTCTTTACTGATCTCTTTCATAGGTTCCTCCTCACAGACTATGGGTGTTATATTGAAGTAGAGTCTTTTGGTGAAACATCCTCATGGCTTTCACAGGCCTTGAGTATTTTTCATGTTCATAACATTTGGTTTAACAAGGAACTTTCAAATTTCAGTGAGTAACTTCTACATAGTAACAAAATCAGGCTAATGTCATCAGAGCTCATTTACCCAATATTTGAGCTCAAAGGAACAATTCAAAACTCAAAACACAAATGTCAATGACGATGGGAACCAATTCACCTATTTCTTCTTCCTTCAACTTCTCCCAATACACATTTCTATTTTTGGTCCCATAACCCTTCTGGCCAAGATCCACTTTCAAGAGATATCTGCAGGTATCTTGGTCTTCCCATCAGACTCTCTACCAGAGTGGACTATTATCAGGCTTCCTGGCCAACCAAGCTCTACAAAGCCCTTTATGATTATCAAGTTGCAAAGGGATTTGACCCTACAACTACAGATTTTTCACAATCCCTTAAACACATATGAGTTCCAAAAATTGGATATCCCATATTTGAAGTTGTGTCTCCAAAGAATCAATTCCAAGAAATTGATGAAGGTAAGAATATCCTCCCCTCTTTTTAATACCTGTCTATCCATCTGTCAGTATTTCACTTCTTTTGTAGCTGAAAACCCATCTGAATCCTACCAAAATGATGAGGATGATGGACAGGTGGGTTCTACATCTACCAAATTAGGTAAGTAACAATGGTTTGTTTGTTTTGTGTTTAGATTGACCAAACCACTTTCCCAGTGCAAGAAAGTACCAGGGGTTCTCTATTGGGCACACTAGATGAAGGTCCAATCCCTTCAGAGTTGGCAGATGATGAGCTTTTGGAGGAACAACCTGATAATGTCTACTACTCCCTCAACATGTTGTTCAACAGGGGCTATGTCAAAGGTGAAATTCACTGTTCCCACTTTCTTTCAGCCTCTGTAGCTGTTTCATATACCAGAACCCACTTGCATTCCTGTTCCTCCAAGTTACCTGCAAAATAACAGGTCTATTGGAAAACTGTCATCTATCTGTTGGGGTAAAGGCTTATCATCCTACTACAAAATGCTTTTGAAAATGCTGATTGCTCAAACAGGCCTGGATACTGTTTGTCTTTACCCACCATTTGGCCGGCCCATTCACCAAATTGAGTTTGAGGATTCAAGTGAAGTATTGAGCAATTTGGAAGCACTATTAGATGTAGACTGAAGTTGATTCTGGCTCAGGTGTAGATACAAAGATAAATTTCATACAGTGAGCATTGCAGTATATGGGTCAGTGGAGGTTTCAAAATTACAAAGAAATTCTAAATATGTAGATTGAGCCTGCACAGACAGGCACAATTAGTACATCTTTACCTTATACATCTTCACCTTATAAAATGATAAGATAATGATGGAAGAAGTACTTTGTTTTGATGTTATTAACCACTGTAAAGTCAATCATCGATTCTATAGTGTCTGCCAGCTCTTGGCACAATAGTATGAATTAGGGGAAACATATTTTTGGTGTATTTCCCAACTAACAAGTTCTCTGACATTGATAAAGCCTCCATCACAGGGACACTTTCAATAACTGGTGTATGCACCATCACTAAATTCCCTGCCATATGCCCATTTCCACAGATTTTCAGAGTTTCAATGCAAGGGATTGTGGGTGAATGTAGGATAGTTCTGCATACAGGGGGTGTGATCAAAAAAATCTTTTGTATATCACTTTCCTAATAGTGAGTTCAAGCCTGCCCCAGGTAGAGCAGGTAGATATGAATTTGTGTCATCTAAAGTATCAAAATTGGGAAAGTGAAGTTACTACTACATTTTTCAACATCACATAGATCACAGGTGTGAAGGCTATGTAGAATGCTTATAAGCATGGCTTGCAATTACAAGAAGCCAGGATCTTATATGTGACTTTGACTGGTGTGCATCAGCCGCAGGCTGCTATTACTGAACCGAGGCCTCCCTTTGCTCGAGTTTTGGCCTAACCAGATTTCAGACCTTTGGAAGATGGCACTGTCTCAGCGTACAGTCTGCATCGGATAGGACACCTTATCACGTTTTTCGATGGTATTGTTCAGCCAAGGACCACCTTCAGTTGCGGTATCAGCCTTTTGACGAGATTTTCTGCTTTCAGGTGGTCTTGAATAAGAGACTGAGGAACGTTTTGGTAGAACGCTCAGTGGTGGTGGAATCTGCGAGGTCTCATGATGAGCGCCTTCCATGGTTTATCCAGAGCGCATACTGACTCCAAGTCTGCTCCAGAAGATTTTATATTTCGTCTAGCTCGAATGATGATTTCGGTCAGCAGCGATATGTTAGAGAAGTAGATATATCATTCTGGAATGTCTAGTCGTTATAATATACAAAGAAACGAGCAGCATACATGGTAGCGTTCAACGTCGAAAGAAAAAAGCAGTTCCGACACGTACGTATAGAGTGTGATCTGACCCTTGCGTCGTATTCCTAGCCCGCTCCCGAGTTATTTCACCTCCACCCGTAACGAGAATCAGAGCGCGCTCTTCACCGCAGTTTATTGGGATACCGCTGTTGACCACTTCAGAATGACCGACAACCGCTGCTTGACTCTGTTGACCATTAGTTGCCCGGTGTTCGTTTCTGGCATCTGGATCTGGTATAGAGCGAATCGCAGGGGATACCTTGAAGGTTATACAATCGGAACATCCGGTTGACACGGCGACTTGAACGGCTGAAAGGCTGGCCCCGTTCGAGCTGCATCCCGTGGTGGGTTCTGGAAAATGCGTGGGGTAGGTGAAGTACGAATAGGTGTCGTTGGTTGAATATTAGATGAGGCGATGATTTCCTGCTGTAGATGTCTTGCTCAAATCTAAATTTGCTGGTTGGTTTGACGAGAGGAGTACTATTTTTTTTTCGCCAGGCGAGATCCTAGAGTACGGATGAATTTCCGAGATTGAGGCTTTGAGTATGAGAGTTGAAGGGAATTTCTTCCCCAAAGATCATCGAAAATGCGTTCTTGATTGACTAGTGCATCTGCGTATGTGGTCGGCCAGTGAGTTGTATACGGAATAAAGAAGATGAACATATACTTTTTAACCACAAGTGGTCTCTGCTCTTTCCACCGGATAGACGTGCCTAACGAAACAACTGAGAATGCCAATTCACTTCGTAGTTCACATTTGTGGGATCGTTATTGGTGGTATTGAGGTGTTAGAAGAGGATGTTTGATGGAACAGATACGAGACGACGAATGTTTGTCAGAGGTACGCCAACCTATGAGTCCGCGACGTCTCTTGGGTGCCCGGGATTGAATCAGTCGAAAGAAAGACGAAATTGACCAAAAACGATAGTTTGTGGATCAACGTGGTGGTGGTGAAGATTCAAGTTGATCGTGAGACTATTGGACCTCGGAGCGAGGTCAATTTCAAATCCGGTCGACGTCGTTTATCCCTTCCGTCATGCTAAGCTGTACTCGACAAGGTATATTTCTCCTCTCGTTCATATAAACTTCAATTCTTCGATTTGTGACCTCAGAGCGCGCTTTGAGTGCTCAAAATGTCAGAATTATTACGTGGCGCCTGTACAGTCTGTTCAACTGCCGCCATCCCTCTCCACAATTCCACGTTCTGTAGTTTATGTAGTTTATTTTCCCCGGCCACAACACCTATTCATACGTTCGCTCAGTTTCTCGTCAACACTCAACGAATTTGGATGCTTCTGTTTGTGTTAAACGCAGTCACTGTCAATGAAAAGTCCTTTTTCAAGTATTGGAGTACAACCAGCACCCCCATCCATCAACACATTGTCGGGCTTGAGAGAGAGGGGATTCGGAATTTATCAGAGACCCCTATCAAAACTTCCGGAAATCGATTATTTAACCATATACAAGGCCACTCGGAATAGAAAGTAAAATTGCTCTCCAGTTTTCCGATCTTCCGCTAACGCTCATTTCCGCCTTTTCTCTTGAAGTAAATACACGGCTTCCCCACTCCGACCAAAACGCCTCCAATGTTCATGGTAAACCGTTGTTGACCTGGTATTGCCAAATTCACAAATCGTTATACCATTCTCCAGCCATCAACGGGCGTCTCGGATTCTTCGAATTTACTGAACCTCGCAAATCCAACCGTCTACTACCTACCAAAAGTGAGCACCGTCTGAATGTCGACGCCATCTCTCGCTATTCAAAGTTCTGAACTCCATTGTTTTTTTAAGCAGTAGGCATCCCAGGTGCGCTATTTTTCCCGTTCACATTGGAATATGAGATCGAGGATTCGGGTATCCCAGCGGCAGTTATTTAGATGTGGGCCAATTATATGAAGTTCAAAAACTTGGGATCCCGGATTGAGATGTGAGTCTCCTGAACATTAGGCTGTTCCATGATCTAAAAGAAGGAGTCTGTGTGATCTATTAGATTAATGGTGACCACCTGGGAAGTCCCCAGAAACTCAGCTACCAAAAGTTGAGCTTGTGGGGGCAGTAATGAACGATGAATCTCACCATCCGTCATAATTTGGAATGTGTTGCCTTCGGAAACTTAAAAGATGTGCTTGTATAGATGTTTTTTGTGAATGGGTGCGAAGGATTCCACTAGCCCGACTGCGCAAGCGGGACGGATTTGTTGGGTCGTTCATTTTGTAAGATCAGAGATCCTATGGCTACAGCATATGGTGAGTACGTCTCTTCCCTCTCGCTTTCGACTCCTTTTTTCGGTTAGCTGACGGTGCGAAATAGATTCAATATCTGTTTCTTGTTCTGACCCTACGGTTTAGCGGGATGGTGAAGTATTCTCTCCTTCAGCTCTTATGGTTTCTTACCGTGTATCTTCTGGGAAAGGACAAACAATAATTAACGACCTTGTTTTGAGTGCCCCGACGAGTCTCAAGCATCCCTATTAATTTCTCTTTCTACACGTCTCGCTAGTGTTTATGGAGGATAATCGGGGTCGCGGTATGTAACACATGGAACTATACGTGATTTCGGAGGACCTAATAGCACTATTTAGCTTGATAGCGACCATCAAATAGCGATTCCGTTCCACCAGCTATCAACACTATCCCTGTTGAAATCTTGGCCCACATCCCCCAATACTCTACTACCCTCATTTGTTCACCTCACTCACGTCTGCAGCCATTGGCGGATGGTCGCTTTGAATTCACCATTTCTCTGGTCCGCAATCCCAGTGAAAAACCCGACACATTGTCACATCGGAATGGGTTCTGAGTGGCTCGAGAGGTCTAAGCCCTGTCATCTCACACTATCGTTGACCGTGCGCAATGTTAACCATGGAGCGGATAAAATACTGTTCAGTCTTGTTCGGTATCTTCATCGGTGGAGATCCATTCAGTTGCATCTCGTGAACTTCACCATCGACTCTCATTCCTCTCTCGCTAATCTTCCCGTATCGCGGGAAGTGGCTCCATTACTCGAGGAAGTGGATATTACTGACTTTTTCAACAGTATGACACCACAGGCTAGCGTCATGCTGTGGACAGCTGTCAACGCCTACCCATCAGTTCGTCGCGTCATTTGGACCGAGGGTCTCCGATCCCAGAAAACATACTTGCCTAGTGTTTTATCGACACCATGGCAAAGCTTTCCTTCCTCCGTTCTCGGTTCATTATGGACAAGGCTTTCATGACATTCCTTCACGGCTATCGGAGATTAGAGGTCCTGAGTATCATTTCTTAATTACATTTACATGAATCCTCCATCAACGGTTTAACTCCCCGATCTCCCGTATGTCTTCCATCCCTTCGCACACTAGTCAGTGGTCGAAATCCTTCTCGAATCCTCGACCTTCTCGTGCCAAAATTATGCTCCTTGCCATTTTTCGAATGCATGAGCAGTGGTGCATGGACCAGTTTGCTCGAACGCTCTTGTCGTGTACGAGAATTGTTTATAGAGCCTCATAACTTATATGAGGCGGCCTTAAGCCACTTTTTATCATCCCCTTCCACCATGTTTGTAGAGAAGCTGAAGGTGGCCCCGTTCTCTCCTCGGATTGTATTCTCCAATCCCTCACTCATGATGAACATGGAACTACCATGCCCTTGTTACAGGATCTCGATTTATCTCTGGGCGACTGCCAGGCTGGTTTGCTTTCGACGATATTGAAATCTCGACTTAAGAGCCCAGTGTGCATGTTAAAGAAGAAAACTTTGTCATCCCGAAGATCTGAAGAGCTTAGCTGTAAAAGCTCTTTCGTCGCAGAGATGGAAGTCCTAAGAAGCCTTGTTGTTAAATGGACGTGACCTGTGTATAGATATAATCGAAAGTGCTGGATGAGCCTTTCAAGTAGGTTTGAACTTGACATGTATGTAGACATACACAAGTCCAATGAAGTCGCGGGGCGTGTTCAAATCTTATTTTTCAGATAAGATTGACTGCAAAAAAATGAATTTCAATCAGATGCAGTTGGGGCCGCTTTCTCTTCCCGTGCCTTCCCGCTCGCGCTGTCGTTCTTCGTTCATCCTGGACAAACCGCTGGCTTTAGGCTCTCAAGCACAGTCCAAGTACAGCTCGAAGTCCGCATCAATGGGATAACCCTTTATTCCCCGTAACTAACCGTACCCGAGTATATAGCTGTTGTTGTTCATCGGATTCGCAGCCTTCACGAGTTATTTAAATAAACGAGGTGAGCGCCTTTTGTAATTGATTCTCGCGCTCTTACCTTGTATTTTTGAGAAAAGAACTGATCGATTGATGGCCTTGTTCTAATATGCCGATACTTGTAGGTATCTGCCACGCGCGAGGAGAAAACTTTCATATACTCCCAAAAAGAACGAAAAATCTCCCTGATACTATCGCAACATTTTACTAATAAGTCTCAGAATATGTGATCAAACAGCTATGTGGTGTCGGTAAGGGTACCAGGGTTGAGCGCTGAAGTTCCGACGAGTGATGGTGTTCAGAGGGCAGAAATTACACAGAGAAGGTCGGCGTTAGGCAGTTTTCATCAAATTCATCTGCTGACCGGTTTTTCCATACAAATCTACTCTAGAGCTGTCGTACCGCAGCTGTCTGTAACTGGACAGGCTGTGCTGTACAGGATTAATGCATCGTGGTCACCTCATGTTCTGTCTTGCCAACTACCACCACCCTCACTCGTCCCATTTCCAACCGACAACACTATCCACCCACCCGTACGGTTTATTGATTCACCGACTTGACTCGCCTTACGATGGAGGTGCTCAGTGGTGCTACTAGGATCAACATTGACAGAAGCCACTTTTCGAACGTTGGAAGAGACCAGTACAACGACTGCACGATCCATCAGACCATCGTAGAGAAGAGGGCGAAAATCCACAGAGGCTTACCAGAATTTTCAGAAGTATGGGTCTTTGCGGCACAATCCGAGTCGCTCTAATGCTGTCTTCCTAGTTCTCCGAAGTCAAACGAGGTGATATATACAAGGACAAGGACGTCTGCTACTCGTGGCGATTGTGTTCGAATGGGAAAGACGACACCGAGGCGGCCGTGTATACTGCCCAGATCATGATAGCAGGTCGCTTTGGGGACAGCAAGTTCACTGTCAAGACTTATCATGGGCGTAATGGGAAGAAGGTATGAGCCTGAAGCTGGGGTGTAGTGAAAGACTCATAAATGCTTGCTAGGAATGGCGACGAGATTTCCTGAGGTGTTCTAGGGATTGGCATGGGTATGCAAAGGATTCATGTTTGATTCTATCCAAGGGACTGATGTGTTTGGCAGGGACGTTCCACTATTTGGATATAACAAGTCTTCGGTTCCTTTACTGATCTTCCACGGTGGTATGGGTCTATTTCCAGGAGTTTCAATGATTCATTGACAGTGTGGTTTTAGAGCTTGTACCAATTGCACACATTGAAGCCCAAGTGGGATGGGTGGGGCTGGTCTACCTTGAAATGCTGAGAGTGAGTCATCTGTGTAGTCTTTTCTTGATTTTGATTAATTAGCTTTGTAGAAAAGTTTGAGATGTTCGAGGAATGAACTTTGGATGGATCCTACAAAAGGAAGTTTCTGTCGTGGACCAGTTGGGCCAAAATGTCGTCAGTGGTCTGATAGATTTCACATTGATGCAATTCCATCGGACATAGAATTCCTGAAAGAAAATGTCGTCATTAGATACTTTTCCAACATAAAAAATGATCTAGGTCTTATTGCGGTACTTGCTTATAGTAGTCATTTTGAACATGTCATAGGTGTCTTTTCCACTTATTACCCCCACTTGATTTCAAGTTTGACAAACTCGACAATTGCTTCTATTCGAAATGCACGATGGTTTAGTAGGAAAGGCTGTCTTGGTGATCAGCAGAGGATGGCAGATGGTTCGACAAGGTAACTGTCTGGACAGCAATTTATATTCCTCTACTGATCTTTTTCATAGGTTCCTCCTCACAGACCATGGGCGTCATATTGAAGTAGAATCAATGGTTGAAACATATTCATGGCTTTCACAGGCCTTGAGTGTTTTTCATGTTCATAATATTTGGTTTAATGAAGACCTTTCAAATTTCAGTGAGTAACTTGTAATATTGACAAAATCAGGCTAACATCATCAGAGTTCATTGATCCATACTTCAAGGTCAAAGGAGCACTTCAAAAATTGAAACACAAACGTCAGCAATGCCGATTAGGAAGACCCATTTACCTATTTCTCCTCCCTTCTCCTTCTCCTGATACACATTTCTATTTTTGGTCCCACAACCCTTCTGGCCAAGATCTGCTTTCATCAGACATGTGTAGGTATCTTGGTCTTCCCATCACATTCTCCATCAGCTTGGACTATTATCAATACTCCTGGCCAACCAAGGTCTACAAAGCCCTTCATGATCATCAGGTTGTGAGGGGATTTGACCCCACAACCACAGATTTTGTGGAATTCCTTGGATATCCCATCTTGGAGATCATGTCTCCAGAGAACCACTTCCAAGAAGTTGACATTGAGGAAGGTAAGAGTAACCCACCTCTTTTTTAATACCTGTCTATTCATCTGCTGGTATTCCCTTTCTTTTGTAGCTAAAGACACATCTAACTCTTGTGAGGATGATGGACAGGTCAGTCCTGGATCTACCCACTTAGGTAAGCAACAATGGTTCATTTCGGTTTGTATTGATCAGACTACTTTCCCAGTGCCAGAAGCCACCAGGGGTTCCCTACTGAACATGCTAACAAATTGGTTCACATTGGATTCAGTGGAAAGTGCAGGAATCTCTGCAGCAGTGTTCTAAATCTAAAGACTTGTTATATCAAATGTCTTGACTTGTAAATAAGTACAGTTTTTATTCAACAGACACATTCTGTAACTCTTGCAATGGTTGTCATGTAATGTGTACTTAATCAGGATTCCATAAGAACCTGACAAAGAGGTGCAAGGTCCACCAGGATTCCAACTCCAAAACCTAATGGACAGTCAGTTGGCCATAATGATCAATGAGGTTTCATATTAAGATTTAAAATGCCTATACCAGCAAAGAACCTCCCTGTGAGCATCATATCATTGTTTTGTGCTCCTGCTTGCATTGTTCTGCTGAACCTGGGGTTTGAATTAAAAAAGAATGCTGGTGTTCTGGCAAAGAATAGCCTTGAGGAATCATGCACATATGAACCAAACAAGTGAACTGGATCCTTGTCCTTCTCCCAAAATGGTCTGCTGCATATGCAATGGGAAACATGCCAGTGAAGCTATAGGTAGAGTTGTGGATTCACATCATGGCTAAATTCAAGAATTTCTTGAAAAAATGGAATGTACCATCCAAGCACTACAGCAAAAAAAGATTGTATCACAACAAGAACTAGATGATCAAGGGAGGGACTTAAATACACTAAAAATACTTGTAAATAACCCTACCAAGTTCAGATTTGTTATACCTTGGGTCCATAACAACTTGGACATCAAAAGAATGTCTCATATACCTGGAGCCCATGTTTCATATTGAGATAAGAAACAATTGGTTGCAACAGTAATGACACCTGAATCATTTCTGAAGATGACACTCCCAAAACTTAATCATCTTCTTAATGTTATTTCTTCATGAAACCAACAAATCAAATGAGAGAACCACTCACAAACAAACTTTTGGTGGAAGCAGAATGATCTTCAAAGAATGCTGGGAAGAGTAGAAAAAGTGTGTGGGAGAGGTTTGAATGATTTTTTTCCTGGGTCAGTATTGTTCCTGTCCCTCCTTCCAAAAATGATTGGGAGGTTGACTGGCATGCACATTGTTGATAAGGTGTCCTCCTTTCTGATTCCAATTGATTCTCGTTTTTGGACTGGTTGAACACATCTTTGGGCTTGCCAAATCCAGGACATTTGGGGCTGGCTTTTGATCAGTAAATAAATTAATCAGAATAAGTTTGATGAAACTTACATATTACAGCAATTGTAAGCAGGTGCACTGATGAATGCTGATGAACATTGCAGATAATGTCCACAATGGAAGATAAGTTGAGAGTCCTGGCCCACAGTCAGCACAATCATCTGCACCAAATAATATCTATATCAGACATGGTCAGTGTCACTCTCCTCCAGTGCCCTTCCCTCTCCATCTGTGCTCTTCTTTCTCTATACTAGTTCATCCTTGCTAAAGATGGGGAAGGTTGGGAGAACCTGTTGTCTCTTTCATTCTCCAGATTCATCCTACCAACCAATATTTACTTGATTTTCTTAAGTAAGAAGTTGACCTGTAGTATCACCATTAATGTAAGGAGGGGATTAATCCTAAAGTTCAATCCTAAAGGAGTGGAAACAATCCTTAAATTAATCTTCTATACTCTCAATTAATCAGTCTCTTGTATGTACTACAGTCAGTGTACCATGGGAATGAGGTACCATGAAGGCACTTCATCTTTAAAGATTAATCCCACAGAATTTTTCTTTAGTGTAATGAAGAGGAGCTCCCAAGGAGAACAGGTTGAATGATTGGGTTGTGATGTCCATTATAGAATTAGGTTTGATGGAAGAAAGATATCAGTTGAAACTGGGAAGCATGAGCAGGCAGGACTTGAGCTGTTTGCATTCTTCATGAAGTGAGGAAATGCAGAATTTGGAGCTTGGGTTAGGTTTGTGATTGTCTGGCTACCATATGAACTCTGCTTGAGCATTTTGGAAATGAGAGCAGGGCTGGTGACATACCTTTTGTTGTCATTCCTCATGTTCAGCCGTGCCCAATTTTTTTAACATCTCAGTGATGGCTTCCACAGCATTGACTCATGGTATTCAATTATATACTTAATGTCAAGAGTGAAGTACCCACATTCATCATCGAACCTGTTTCTAGAATCTGCAAATATCCTCCCCTTCTTGGCATGAGTTGTCATTCTCAATTCATGTTTTTCCTTGCCTAATGCTAAATCACCATGTTCCCTCTCCTTTCTTAGTCACTTGTCAAATACTCCTCATCCCACCCTCACCTCATTGGACTCAATGCTGCTGCAGAAGCCTCCAAACATACATCTGATTAAATCAACAAATTCATGCATGAATTTGAAACCCTCACCACGTCCCAAACTCTCAAAACTTGTGTTGACCATTGGAAAGGTTTACCAATCAACCAACCCAGGAAGCTTATCTGTGGTGACATTTTCATCATCAACATGAAGAATGTTGACAGGGAATACCATGTTTTTTTGTATGAACATACTCTTTCTTGTTGTAAAGATACTGCTCAGCCAATTAGGAATGGGGTGGTTATGAGTGGTAGTGTTTTGCCAAAGGGGTATTTGCTGAATAACTCAAAGATGAAAAGTTGGTGCTTAAAGAATGAGTGTATCTTCAGGATGTGAAGCAGGTTGCATCATTGCCAGCTTGTAAGTTGGTTTCATTCATTGATAGGATGTGCCTGACTCCAGGTCTCTTTCCCTCCCTTTTTCTGTTTGTAAGATCTAGAAGGTCCAGGAGCAATCCTATCATCCTCTAGCAGTCTGGTTGAAAGCTGGAGGAGAAGGAGATGACATTGACTTGATCAACTGTTTGAAACTTTTATGCTGTTTGGATTATTGAGCTCAAGACTGGGAGAAATTTTTGGGTGCCACAATTAAGTAAGAGGGGAATATGGTTCATCCTACCCCTTCATTTGGAAAGCAAGCACAGGAAAGAAGTGCTCAGAGATGCTGACTCACAAA
This sequence comes from Marasmius fiardii PR-910, assembly GCA_014904975.1. Classification (NCBI taxonomy): domain Eukaryota; kingdom Fungi; phylum Basidiomycota; class Agaricomycetes; order Agaricales; family Marasmiaceae; genus Marasmius; species Marasmius fiardii. The sequence goes on along the minus strand of MU128068.1, from coordinate 481 downwards.
GAGGTAGAAGCACTCACTTTGGGAAGCTTATACTTTAATCAACATCTCCAGCTCTATCCAACTCTCTCCCCACCATTAGTTTCAAACTTCTGTGTAAGCCTCATATACATGTCTTGACATTCTATCAAACAGTTTCTGTTCAGGGTACCCCACTATCATCTATCATGTCATAATCTGGTTGGGCCAAAATGTCATGTTGAATGGATTGATGGGCTTGGCATTACCACAATTCCATCTGACATAGAGGTTCCTCAATGAAGATGTTGTCATCAGATACTTTTCCAGCATCAAACATGACCAAGGCCTTTTTTGGGTGCTTAATTATAGTAGTCATGTTGAGCATCTCGAAGTTCCTTCCAGTTATTATCCCCATGTCATTTTGAGTTTGACAAACTCAACAATTGCTTTCAAACAGAATGTGCAATGGTGGAGTTCAGAAGGTTGTCTTTGTGATCAGCAGAAGATGGCAGTTGGCTCGGCA
>MU128067.1:0-32484 GCA_014904975.1 Marasmius fiardii PR-910 | reverse complement strand
GTTCTAAGTCTATTATTTGGTGTATATAGAGTTTAATCAGATTTCTCTGTGTGGAACCTTCGACAATACCAGAACCCCGCTCGCATATAGCGTCTTTTTGAGTTAGTTTGCTCATATAACTTGCTCGAAACAACGTCATTCACCGGTTCAGACTCAGGAGAGTTTGCAGCAACCGTGCGCTCAATCTCCTGCCCAATTGCACCTCCAGTGCGCTCCGAGCCACTGAGTCACTAGAGATCGCAAGAATGCGCTCCTCTACATCTGAGGTGATCGCCAATTGAGAGCGCTCCAAACCTCTAGTACCAACAGACTCCAATTCAGTCTGTAACCCAAGAATACCAGAGCCAGATAGAGCATCTTCAAACTCAAACAAATGTTGACTGATAGATTCATCCGAGGATTGCTCACCCTCCACATCAACCTCCCGAGTGCCGTGGGAGATGCCATTGATAGAGCCTTGCGAGTAACTAAAAGATATCGACTGCCTCCTAGAACAAACCAAATCCGGTAATGGAAGTCGAGGAGGTGTCAGTGGGGAGATGAACTCGGATGGAGGAACCTGCCACTCATTTGGCAGAGAGCCGTCTCCAGCAAAGAGTTCCGGTGCTTCTTCCAGCAGATTGTGCTTTCTACTGGCCCTAGAAGGCTGAGGCGGAGGAGTCGGAAACGTGGTACGCCTGGTTGAAACCATGGTATAAAAATTGTCGACAGAAAAAAAATTTTGGGGTGTCCTACGATGGCAGCAGTGGGTGATTAGTCCACTGCTGTTCTCGAATAAAAGAAAAAACACTTAAAAAATGTTAAGCTCTAGTGTGCTTTTGAGCCAACAGAGCTTAGCGAGAGGTCTTGAAGTCGAGTCGAAACGAGCACGAAGAGATAAGTGTCGAATGTAGTCAATAACAAGAACCCAAAAACTTCTAGTTACATGTGTTTGGGTTTTTATAGTCTAGGTTATCTTATGTAATACGGAGCTGTGGTCTAGAATGTAAGGGATCCTTACACTGGTCTTCTTGTTTTCACAGCAGTACTAGCCATCACTGTAAGTCCCCAATCTCTGGTCACAACATGTCTCCAGACATCCAAACCCCAGAATGTCCACAATTCTACGTGGAACAGACCACAAGCTGCAAGAATTGAGGCTCGAGCGAAATTCTCAATTGCAAATCAAGGGCATGCAAGGGGAGACTACAGGGTAGTTCCCGCTAGTTGGACAACATGCTAAGTCAGAATCTTGTCATAGGATTGGGCTGCCCTGCTTGATGGTCGATAAAATGGCGAATCGTTCAAGCCTTCAGTTCGACCCAGGGGGTTAATGAAGATAGGTAGAGGGGCTTCTAATGCGAAGTCTCTGAATATCTGTTCCTTCACGATCATGACAGTCTTTCAATTCTTTACTTGCAGCCCGTATCGGCGTATAAACGGCAAGATGAGAGCCCTGGAGTATCGGGAATGAAGATTTTGATCTGTTCTGTGTTCATGGTCTTGTAGTGGACACACATAAGTACAGTGAACCTTATATGCTGAGTCTCCCACTCGTACTAAGAACCGACATGCGATCACTTATTAGATCTAATAAAGCACCGTTGGATGACTGTCGATGAATAGAGGTACCCGAGCATAAAAAAAGGGGGAGAAGATCTGCGGCTACCGACAAGTTGTTGAGGGCCCATAAAGCCGAAGTATCATGCATTCATGAGGCAACGCAGCAAACTGGACGTGAAAAATGGGAATGTTGATTACCTCATGAAAACGATCAGACGATTTTGACTAGCTCATCTGACTGGCTCATCTGACTCACGCGATACGACGTGTACTACTACTACGACTTAACATGGTTCAATGGGTTGTGAGGCTTTGTGATGTTCTCTCGAGTGTGTGGGAGTTCTGCTGGTTGCTCAAGTATGGCGGGTGAGTTGAAGGTGAGTGTGACAATAGAAATAGAAGTGGGGAAAAGTCTGTCTGTCTCTGTTCTTGTATTTGTAGAACTTAAATACAAGAACTCATAGCTAGATGACTAACCTATGGTGACATAGTAAGGGATGATAAGTCCAATATAGTAATCTAAAATAAAATGGATGTGAATAATATGTAAAAGTATGGTAAGATAGTAAAGGTGGTAAATCGAATATAGGAATCTAGAATGGGCTAGATGTGAAAGATATGAAAAAGCCCAGTGGAATAGTAAAACTGTCAAATCAAATATAGGAATCTGGAATGAAGTGGAGTGAATGATATGAAATGGATAATATGAAAAAGTCCAATAAAATAATAAAGCTGGCAAATCAAATATAGAAATCTGTAATGAAGTGGAGTAAACCAGTGCTTGAGGTGATACACACATAGAATACAGTGTGTCACCACAGGGTCCAGCTAAGCCAAAGTAATGCTTCTTAAACTTGACTACCAATACTAACACTGATGTTGTACATAAAGAATCGCTGTTCTAACACTACAAATACAGAATACCCGAAAATGAAAGACACTTATCTGCTCGTGTATTGATGTTCCATTAGGACTGCTCACCATCTTCGCCGGTCACTTCAGGGCGCCATCAATCTAGCTACAATCATAACAGTCTCAGCCTCAGGCCGTCTTTTCCAGTCCGGAGTCCTCTTGAACCCCTCACGAGTCATCCTTCCCCCCTCTTCGCCCAATTTCGATCCTGACAACGCAGCACTGGTCGAGGGAAAGCGACGAAAACGGTACCTCGCAAGCTCTGCATCCATTCCCCTTACAACGTGAAACTTCATCGGAGAAGACCAGGATAAATTGGAAAGGACCATGACCCCGGACATACAATTGTACCAGTGGAGGCTGACAGAAATTTGGGACCTAAGACCGGCAAATGTGACGGCGGAGATTCCGGCAAGATCTATGTCGTCCAAGTCTGTGTAGAGCTCAGCGTGTGGAATGGACCCTTTGGGAGGCCTCGAGATTGGGGTGCGTTCGAGTGTGTGGTTTAGAGCGTTTATTGTGGCATTATCAGTGGCGGATGCTCCGGCTGTTGGACGTGTAGAATTCCCAAGTTCGCCGGTAGAGAATGGGGGGGAAAGATTTTTTGGCTCGGTGGGATCATGGTCTGGTGGTATAGCAGGAGTCATGGTATTGTTATGGATGGTGGGAATGTCGCGCTCGAACGTTAGTACTAGGGTAAAAGTAATCATAGAGGCTGGGGATTGGCTCATTCTGGATGAAAGAGGAGATTTCGGAACGATTGGGTGGTGGCGAAAATTTCGTGAAAGCGTGTAGGCTGGATGACTAGTATAAAGAAGCCCGCACGATTGGAGTAGGGTGTTCAAGGCGTGTCGAACCAAATTCCCGGCGACCGCTTGACTGTTGTTCTGATCCGGGAAGTGGCCGAAGGTCCTAAAACGGAAATTCATTGTTGATTACGAAGCCGCAAATGTGTCATCTACTTGACCGTTTTCTCGCCAGCTTCTTGCCACTGAACCCTCTAAATTTTTTTTTCGCTTAGCCCTCGACTGGCTTTGCGCAAAGTAAAAATACTATATGCTGTGACAGGGCTGACCATCGCCCCTCCATTCTATACGAAACGGCCACTTCCTTTGGCAAAACGGGAAACACTTGTTCGATCAAAATGGGGACATCAATGGCATACGCGTGTCTGCTAAGTGCTTCCGGAACACGTGACGCTCGTTTGTCCGGCTACGTTTTTCCACGCTGAGTCGGTTGGGAACCACGACCTCAACCCTCCTCAACCACGGCGTTATCCTCGAATGAGATGAGGGTTGGCGTTAGCCTTCAATCAACTCCCCACTTTCCTTGGTCAAGAATTTATTGGCTGTGGGGTTCAAAACTGCCAGGTGTCTGCGGTGAGCTCTATTTTCTTGATTTGTTTGTTCAAGAGGACAATATATCGCTTACATGTGTGACGCCTCTCAATATCATTGCTCGCAGCTCGACTGCCGTTGTTCCTGCAACTCCAATTAGTCTTGAAGTGACGACACCAGATAGGCAGGCCATTCGAAGACACTCACTTTCAACCTTCGTAATTTTGTCGTTGAAAATTGGTATTTATGCACTTCTGCTTTCTTCTGGACGCATTTGATTCTGATATTACTTTCTTCCCCCGTTCGTTTACTTTTGCTTCGGACATTATCGTCACCGACGTGCTAAGAAGAGAAATATAGCAGCACGTGTCACCTTTCATCTTCGCTCGGAAGTTGCCGAAGGCTTTCTCTTTGTGCCACTGACATCGTAATTCAGATAAAGCCCGGGCAACCATCAGCTGTTCTACTATCCCTCCCACCACACCTCCATCATCTACTTGTCTCGGTTTTCTTGCTATCATCATCAGTATCCGGACTCTTTCAAAACTTTCAAGGTAAGTTTCGCAGTTTTGGCACCTTGAAATTGACTTCGTCTAACGATCCTTTAGTAAATGTCGCTGCCGCACTTGCCACCAGAAGTATGGATAAAAATATTTAAACAATCCCTCGTCTCTGATCCAGACGACATCACAAATAAGTTCAGCCTTGCCGCCGTAGAAAATGATTTCCCCATTGAGGATTGGCAAGCTTTCTATTACGAGTTGATTACCACCCCATACGAAATCTCTCGGGTCTGCAGGCTTTGGCGTAGCATCATCACGGACCTTCCCGAGGTATGGTCTTCGTTCATCCTCGAGTGCTCCCCCACTGGAGCAGGTCAGAACATTGTACCCCTGATCAAGCTCTATCTGGAGCGATCAAAAGACTGGGGGCTCAGAGTTCACATTTACTCGGATTACTTTGAAGATCGACCCGAATATGTCAACGACCACAATTATTTTGCAGCTGCGTCCTTCTTAATGCAGCACAGGGACCGTTTCCAAGATTTCTCACTCCACATGTCCAACCAGGCCTTCAACTACTTCTCTTGGGGTCCTTACTTGCCGGAACACCCCATTTTTCCAAACCTCGAACGCGTAAAGCTTGGTGGGTATGGCGAATGGGCAGCTCCAGCCTGGTTGTGGGAAGGGATCAAAAACGCTCCCAGACTTCAGAAAGTCTCTCTAACTGGCGTTCGGCTATCTTCCCACTTATCCGATGCTCTCCTTGCCGATTCGCCGATCACGGAGTTGGAGATAAGAAATATAAGCCATACCCTCGAACGACGCTTTCAGGATTTCCGGATCTTCCTCCCTACTTTACGCAAAATGGAGACGCTGAAGATAACTGACTGTTACGAACCAGGGTACCAATCGCTAGAAACTCCGTTATCCCCCCCACTTAAAAGCGACTCCCTTCGCAATCTCATCATTGAAGAGAATGATAAACCTCACAATCTCTTTCTATCCCTCGACTTACCATCGCTCCAATCACTCACTCTATCCGGAAGTAAACGTGTTTTCATGCTACCACAAGAGGTTTCCCGCCTCTTCTCAATTCTATCTCGATTCACATCCCTACGACACCTTGTTTTGCATATCAATCTCAACAGGAAACAGAACAACGACCCCAAACAGCTCACCGAATTCGTCGAGAAACTCCCCAACCTTACCGCACTTGACGTTACCATCCGTGGTGGAGGAGGCGGCTGTAGCTACATGCTTCTCATTGCATTAGCTTCAGCGCCCTCGTTGGGTCGGCGACTACACCGCTTATACTTATCCGAAACTGAATGCTTACCCGACTTCGATCTCTTGAATCTGTTCCTCGACACACTGGAAATTCGAGTAGGCGCGTCTAGGAGGATCGAGACCAGGAACAGTCATGAAGGGGTACTCCCGGCGGAACTGACCGACGTAACTTTGATACTCGGCAGCCTGACGAGCGAGATTTCCGAATCTCAAATCGAATATCTGAGAGGGAAATTATGGGGTCTCCGTGCTGGGACTCTCAATCCTCCGGCGAAGTATAGGATAAGCACCGAAAGCACTTTGGGTAAAGACCGCAGTGGCCATCGAGAAGTGAAACTTGATGCTGCCGACGTGCTAAATGAGCAGTGATTTTTCTATTTTTTCCCCCCATGAGCTATCACATTGTACGCCACACAAACAGCCAATTACTACGTACCATTTTCTACGAGACTGCTTCCTCTCTTGTTCTTTTTTTTATCTACTTTTTGATATGAACAATTTTGTATGATATCACCAATCTAGTTAGCTTCATCCTTGAAATCACCAACTACAACTTTATATGATTCGGCTCCGCACGACCTTATCGCCCCACTTCGATAACGACCCCAAGTACCAGATATTCATGAACTTTCTTCAAGTCAATTCGTCGCTATATAGCTAAACCTGTCCTTGAAGCTTGCGCATCAACCCAAGGACATAACCAGACTCGTGAAGACTAGTTCCTGCCTCCTCCTTGGATGGCGGAATGATTTCAGCCCATTGTCAGGGCAGGTATTAAGGAAAATACCTAGGTTTTGACGCTGATATGATGGACTCCATACAGTTGAGTTTTTGAGCGTTTTGAGACAATTTCAACTGATCAATCGGATCGAACGTTGAGGTCGCAATGTCGCATACCAAAGGGTACAATGGAAACGTACTCCGATATCCTTTGCTCGGCATCACTAGCTCTTTATATGCTTTTCTCAATCGAATGAGCTCATCCGTCGGATAGCAAAGGCCTCCGATGAAGTTTCTGACTATATGTGAATGCTGAAATCTCTGCGCCTGCATTCATGATTCCTGAATCAGTCGCTCCAACTGGGGTTCGTAAAGTAATACGGGCGCAGGCTCCCGAGAAAGCAGGGATAATATACGGATCGGCTAGCGGCTCAATGGGCACTGAGCAGGAGTCGGAATTGTTGTAACAACCGGAGGTCCACGTTTGCCACTCCGACCTAGCGGTATTCAGGAAGTAAATGTTGAATACCGGTAAGTCGCAGCGACATCACGGGTTTATGCGACCCTAAGCATCGAATTTAATGCTCGTAGACAGCCTCGGGAGCGTAGCGAAGGGTTCGCTGTTCAATTTGAACGAGGTCCAATATGAAAACTGGCTGGAGATGAACAAATTGAATTTTGGAATGACTCGGCTGACACTTGCCGTCGTAGTCGGAGTACAAATGTCACCTGTCCACCTTCGGTGCTTACTCGGAGTCAGGTTGTCCATCTTCGACCTGAACAACCATCATGTCCTCCGAGTTTACCTTCAGTTTTCCGCCAAGTTTACCTCCAGTTCCCCCCATCTCTGGAATTGACCAGCCGCACCCCTCGAGCTCGTCGAGCATATCCTCGTTCAAGTTTACCTTCAGTTTTCCCCAGCCCGGTAACGCACCAGTTGTGCCCATCGAGCTCGTTGAGCATATCATCGATTTCTGCGATCACAAGGCTACCCTCGAGGCGTGTAGTCTTGCCTGCAGGTCCTGGTCACACGTCTGTCAATCTCGACTTTTCCGACGTATCTGCGTTCGACCAGACTTTTGGGGTTTACGGGGTCCCGGGGAGCGGGAAACGCGACTCGTTGCCCTCAACGACAGACTCTGCGGATTCATCGAAGATATCGATTTTGATCTCAGAAAAGTGGAAAATCACCTTTCTTCAGCCCAACTTGAATTCTTGACGTGGGTGAACAGAAAGCTCAAAGGCAAGACAAAAAGATTGAGAAAGATTCAAATCAGAAGCCAAACCATTCAATACGGCCTTGGCGAGAGTGCAAATAACGGCATTCAACTAGCTTCCTCGATATCCTCGTCCTTCTCCCAGATTACCGAACTCAATGTACAACTGGATGAGGAGGACCTCGGATGCATGATTCGCTTTGCCTGCTCCTTCCCCCGTTTACAAGTTCTGTCATTAGCATGTGATGGAGTTTTCATCTATCCGGACGAGGCGTCACCTACTTGTACCCTCCCCGAATCCCTCAGAGACTTCCGTTTTAATATCAATTGGCCAGGTTCTCAGCAGAGGATATATTATGAGAAATGGTTGACGTCGCACCCTTCCCGAGAGATTTTGAATCTCTCTCTCCATGGTGTATCTTTTAAATGTCTACGTCCTTATACCCAGGCATTTTCTACCTCCTTGAAGGATATATATCTCGGTTTCTACTACGCCGAGTTTCATGGTACGTCTCCTAATCCGTCGTTCGCCAGCGTTAGACTCACAAGATTGTGTTGACACATAGAAAACTCATTATGTGATCTATCGGCTTTTTCCTCGCTAGAAACCGCAACCATAGGCTTTTACCTTCGCCATAATCTTCCAACTGTAATCCTTCGAACCCTCGGGTCGATCACTTCCCTTCGACTTCGCAGAATAAATCTTTGCATACATGGGAGTTGTCTTAGGGATGTGACTTCAGAGAAAAAGGACGCATGGACTGCTTTGGATAACCTCCTTGAAACTGCTCAATTCTCTCGTGTCGTCGTTGAGATTAGGATTCTGTCATGGTCTGATAGCAGTACCCATTTCTCCCATATCGAGGAAGCAGTTGGAAGCGTTCTTGTGAAGTGTTCTGAACAGGGTCGGCTTGCATTCGCGCGAATCGTCGACGGGGGCTAGTGATATGGGAGAAGGCCAGCCTGATGAGGGTGAGTGGCCTGTCTAGAACTGCTCGGCCTCAGTTTAACCGTATAAGGGGGAATCAGATTGTGTTCTAGGGCGTTTCCGGGCAACGGACAAGAACGGCGGCTATTCATCTCATTAAACCCTACTCAAATACATTGCCGGCATCATATCTTCCCAACTGTGATCTTTCCCGTTCCTCCCGCTTCACTCCATGTATCTAAATTATCTGTCTCGACGCCGTTTCACTAGAAAGCCGGTTCAAACGGTATCTTGCTGTTGGTTGTCTGTAAATGTCGCGGTCAGATACCTAATGCCTGAGGCAAAGCCGGCTATAGGCCCTGACATTGGTAAAATGATGGATTGCGACTGATGACTTTCCCGTACCTATGTTGTCTTTCTTTTTCGCATTCATTTGGACCGGTGTGAACGTGGTCCACTTCAACCTCATCTCAAGTCAATGACAGTTACATCAACTTCAGTAAGTCGAAACAAATACATCGTATAAATGCAATCTAGTCCATCTGTTCGATTGCACAAGAAAAATCCCAGTCGTATCCTTCTGGTTCTCCGCCATCTCTTTGAGCTCCTTCCCGATATCCCGAAACAAAAGGAGCGCTCTTTGGTATAAACACATCTTATAACAAATCTGGAACCTTTTCTCAACAGGTTCAAAAACCGGTATCCGGAACATCCTACGAAACTCGGCGTCAACATCTATCGATGCGGGAGCAAGATCGACACCAGAATGGTAGGCGTTCCAAGAATAACGGACCCGCCAGAACGAGCAAACCTGTGGTAATGATACAGCTCCAAGCCGACGAATCGTCTACTCGTAGCTTCCAGAAAGCAGCCAAAAGTTCCTTCACAACCTGACTTTCTCTCTCTTCAAAACCGAGGACTTGTTCTGCAGATATTGGTAAAAGAGCCTGTGCTGCGGTTCAGTCGATATATTATCACTCGGTGACCCAGTTATTGCGGCATGTACAAAGAGGTGTCTTGCAAATTTTTTTAAACTGAACGACCTAAAGGGTCGAGAAGGGGGTTAAAATATCTGTGTTTACGCTGTTCGAGAACCCGTCAGAAATAGAAAGAAAGATGAAAGTTCTCGAGAGCTACGAATGAGTGTTAGACGTGGAAAGTAAGGAAGAGAAGGGACCCGTTCACGGTTCTGCTTCCACATAGGAGTGGTTTCGGTCACAATCAGCCACGTAAATTCGGTGTTCTCTCTCTTGGTTTGGCGAATGAGTCGCTCCGTGTAATAATGTGGCATTGAGTTCAGGAATGAAGAATATCGGACATTGGCGCACCCAAACCCTTGCAGCTAAACCCTGCCAATGTACGCTTCGATAGAGCGTGAGCGTATAGTAACGATTATTCCAGCGAAAAATTGAACATCAGCGATAAAGCGTTCTGATCGAACACTACAATTATGATCATGAAGAACGAGGGTGGGGGACAAGTCGGTCGGCGAAAAAATTTTATTCAGTCAGGCCATCGTCACGTATCACCAAGCAAGGACAAATTAGTATTACGCGTCGCGCGAGTACCCGCTCGCCCAGTGTATATAAGTAGGATAAAAGAATAAAAGAAGGGTGAGTCTTCAAAAATATGTAGGATTCTCTACCTGCAGAGAGGTCAATGCACACTACAACACCAAAACGACGCAATCCCGTGGCCAGCAAATAATTACTGAGAATCCTTCACCTCATCTCTCTGCCGGCATATCTTTGTTGCGCTCTGAAGCCTTTTCAAGACTCTACAGGCGACCGCTGCCCATACCAGTAGGATGTCCTGTAAACATCAAGTCTCAGTACACGCCACACGACGAGGATAAAATACTAGAATTGAAGGTGATAATTTCTATACCCTTTGCGAGCCAAATACGACCATAACAATCCAAGGTACTACGGAAGTAGGGTGTCAGTCAACGAACACAATTCACATAGGTGAGGGACACTTACCAATAGTTCGAACGACGTAATTATACATGCAGTATTTGGGCGACGGGTCTACAGCAAGAAGTATCATCATGAAGCTTGATGAGGTCCAATTTCGATCAAATAGAACGGTCAACCGGAGGGAAAACAGCTGAACTATTGATGAGACACTTACATAACTGAAACAAGCCCGGTGATCCATATTATTGCGAATCGGATGAAGACGACAGTATGCTCCCTTAGGGTGGGTGAAGGCGTGGATCCTTTGCTCGTCTTGACAAGACGGGACGCTATCATGACTGTGGGTAGAGGGGCATGTTGTCTGTTAGCTGTAAATGCTATTCCATCAGTTGGTGCACTGACCGAGAAGAATCATTGTTGCCGCTAAAGGTATTAACGTGGTGACAAATGTGAAGGTTCGACTGCATGTTTTGATAAATAAGCCGCCAGGGAAAGCAATGGATATTCAGAAGCTTTGGTGAACCCACGGAACGAGCTCCCCATATAAAGAGCAATACGGCATAACAAGGCCGATTTTCACATTGCTAGGTTTGGTAATGCAGAACTGACCAGAGGGGGAGGGTTACTAAATGGAGGAGTCACTGATGAACAGTCAACTTACAAACAGATAGATGATGATCAAAATACACCAAACAGCATAGGGAAGTATGAGGAGCTTCTCCCGGGCAAAAATGACGAGAAGTTATCATCATTTAACATAAAACTTAATCAAGTCATTGAACACACCAGAGGCGACTTGGCACGTCTCTCCAATGCCATCTTATTCTCTGAGCCTACCGACAGGACCGTCCAATATAGCTTGATGATAATCCATAACGTATGAAGGCGTCGACTCATATGGAGGCAGAAAATTCTTAACATACCTCAAGGAACAGTGAGAGCATTGTTAACATAGTCCTGAGAGGTTTTCTGTGGAAGCACGAAATGAACTGAGCTCAGAGAAACTCACAGTGAATTGTCAGAATACACCAAAGTAGCTTGTGCCACACAAAGGGCATGGTTGGGTTCAAGTTGCTGTGAATTTTCTGGTTGTTGGCCCCCAATGTAGAGCAAACAGTTTGAAAAGCAGAAGATGGTGAATGAGAGCATGAAGCAATACCAAACCCTTCCCCTGAAGAGGCCACCAAAAAAAGTAGTGAGCTGGATGAGAAGAAAGCCAACTAGTGCAGTGAGTTGCAATGGTGTCCAAAGTATGAAGGAAAGCTGATATCCATCCATCTCACTTGCAGGGATCTCCTGAACCTGGGTGTAACTGAAAATAGCAAGTTTATCAGAGGTCTCTCTAGCACTAGACATCTGATAGAGCTGAAAGATTTACCAAGAAAGGAATCAAGCAAACTGGATAGTGGCCAGGGAAGGGGAGTGGATTGCCATGGGGGCAGTAGTGTTGCTGCAGTTTTAAGTCACAATCATTGGATATGAAAGCCTTCAAACCCTTGAATCAGTTGTTGATAATCAAGGAATGGAGTGGGGTGTGGGATCTGGAACAATTCATGTCCATCATGTAACCCATCTGTCAAGTCGCCGAGTCAAACCCAGACACTGTCCATCACCACATTCAACTGCACAAAAATGTTTGCTCCGCTTTCCAAGGACACAAACCTCAACCATAGCCACTGTCCATAAAGAAATGGAATGGAATAGAGGTTGAGCCAACAGACTTAGAGCAACGGTAATAACTCTGATCTTACCTTGCAATCACAGCCTCCTATCCAGGGGACTAGATTATCAGTGCTGACCCCAAATATATACCACCAGGAGACCATGATCAGATAATATATCAAAGTTACAATTGTGGCCCGTAGCTCACTTATATCTCTTTGGTTGGGATGATGAGCCATCCACTTGATTTCCGTCTGGAATATTGTTATTCCTAGAATAACTAAGTAAGTGATGATCACCTTGATACCCAGTGCCTTGATCACTTGACATGGAGCCTTCCGTGGGTTTGGCTAATAGTGGGAACACAAAAGGGTCCATATACCTTCAGCATGGGGCCCGGTGTAGTAGGGGCTATGGGATAGGTCAATTAACTGGAGACAGTATCTACATACTTACATGTACCAGTGTATAGACAGAGACAAGACAGAATAACATCTACGACGACGGTCTCAGCACGTTGTCCATTCTATCTCTGATAGACCGACACACCGGATGAGGAGCATGCTCGTAAATGGGGACAATACTTGTATAAGGAACCGGATCAATTGTGGGTCTCCAAAAGATGGTGCTGTCAGCGCTAAAGTAGGGATGAGAGAAACTACGGTGATGAAATATGGATCGGTTTAAAGGGCCATAAGGTTCCGTTAGGGTTAGTTTAATGATACATTCCATGCTAAAAAGCTGCCTGCGGAAGAGACTTATAAAGTGCAGGTTTTTGACTGGTGTGAGTCATTAGCTGGAATTGTATTATTGGACAAATCTCAGAGGAGTACATGGGCGCTGTGGATAAGCTGCCTCGTACGGCCGCAAACGGCCACCGCCAATACAAGCGCTTAAGAGCCCACGGGAGGACCTCTGCCAATGAATAGCATCATTTTTATCATTACCTAAGTATACCCGGGCGCCATTGCGTTGCGATCCATCTCCTCTAGGTGGGCTCAATGGTCTCCTTGGTTCTAGTCCAGTAGTCCGTTATTCACCGCGGAATCTAACTGCGCCGGATAAATGAACCTTCGAGTCAGACGCCGGTGAGTGAACTGCGTTGTTTTTGAGGGCCCAAGTTCGAGTGGAGGGATGAAAACAGAAAATATGATTCGACTGGAAACAATGAGAGATGAAGTAAACAAGAGAATGGAGGTGGATACTCCTCAGTATGGTGTAGAAGGAAGTACATCACCCAAAGTGTAAGTAACAGTGATTAGCCCTTAATGTAAGTAAGAGACCATCCAAGAAAACCCTAACTGTGAGTGAAAGTAATTAACCTTAGCTGTAAGTAAGAGGCAAAATCCTAAGTGGTCGTCATGCTAACCGTGGCAGAATACACGGCCAAAGCCAGCGTGAGCCGCCACATCACCCTCTAGCAGGTGTCTCCACTCGCGGGCACGGCAACTGCACTTATATATACGTCTTAAGCTGTAGCTAATCAAATTAGGCTGCCCTAACTGACTCTTTCAATCTTCTCTACACTAGAATCTGAGTCCCTGAAGTATTTACCTATAGATTCACCTTAGGTTTTGGAGGCGTTACCTACTCATCGCGGACTTATCCAACTTTGAGGAATCAAGAAAATCGCGGCCCTCTTAGAAGCACATTGGGCAGGCAGATTGTTGGGCACTGGCGTGAAGCCCCACTGTCCTTCATCATGATGACCAACAACGTTTCAACAGATCTCAAGATACGACCACCAAGGGGATACTCCTTGGGACCGTTCGCATAGTAATGTCTGCCGCGATGGTAGCCACTTTTCGACCAAACAGCAGGCTTAATTACCTTTCTAGTTGTCATGGAGTTTGTTTCATTTGACGGAGGTGTCGATTTTCTCGAGGGCCGTTGAGTAATCGTTTGCGCCACATGCCTTTGCGCCGTTGTTGATCGGGAGGACAGTCTGAGTTGATACACCTGAGACTATCAACTATGAGGTACGATCCTTGCCAACCATGGATACTGGAGATCCGAGCCAGCAGTTAATCATGAAATTGTCGTCTTTCGGCGCTGAAAATCAATGTGTCTGCATAGGATTAGAACAGCAACACTGCTGCAGATCCCGTCCTCCCGTGTGATGCGTATTTTGGGAAGGACCTCATGGAAGGTTACCCGCGGCTCACCGTGAACGGACTTGACACGTAATAGTAAAACGACACACTCTTCTGTCTGGAGGCAGAACTAGAGGTCTTTTCTAAACTGCCAGGTTCAATGCACCGCCTCCCCAGCAGTAACTCGTGCTGCTACTTGCTCTCACAAGATATACTGTACAGTTCTGTTCTCATCATCCCGCGTACCATCCTGCTTTGTGACGAAGCTACAAGAGCAACTTCATTGTCTTAGGAACATGGCCGACGCATACCTATTCATATATCATGTCAAGTTATATCCGCATAGTCCGTTAATTTCCGGCCTTCCCATTGCCGAAGGTCTACCCACATACTCCTTTCCCCCGTCTCTTGTGCCTATTCAGATCCGACATAGAGTTAAATCCCCGGGAACACCCAGGACACTTGAAGGGTTTGCTATCCAGATGTGACCTCTGGTGATCTAGTGGGACAGTAAGCCCGTTTTCGCCAAGTATGATAAGTACAGTTGACCGTAAAGTAAGGAGAAACTCTGTTAATGAAACCCCTTACATTCAAAATTGTGGAAGCTTGTAAAACCTTTCGAGGTACACCCCGGGACATTGCAGAAATAGACTGGGGGCTTCTTTCGGTTGGAGATAGCAATTTGCGTTCCTGCTACCGAGCCCACTCGGGGACGGGGAATAGACGCGGTGAAGACGCTACTAGTGGTTTCGGGATACTCTTTCCTTTGTGGTGTGAAGGTGCTAGTTCCCCGCTCATTCATAGTGCCCTGGGCCTGCGCAGGGAAGAAAATGCTGTGGTGAGAATAATTAGACGTGATGGAGTCGGTGTGGGAGGCCTGCAGATGGGTGCCGCGGACAGGTATCGAGCAGTGGTGTTGATTTAACACCCATTGTGAGGCAGGATCTTCGAAGTAGGCTGTTTCCTGAACAGCCCGGTTGGCACGGCGATGGATGGGAGTGTTGACGAGAGAGTTTTGGAAGTTATCCAAGTTGTGTGCGCTACAATGCGCAGGGGGGATCAAGAAATGAATTCCGGCGAAACATATTGGTTGGCCTACCAGGTTGGTTGAATCGAGTAGCCAAGACTGGGTATGTGAGGTCGTTGGGAGAGCGACGCGGACGAGACAGAGTCACCATAGAGTACGGAGTGACTAGCTGTCTGAACTGGCACATCCGTCTGAGATAGCGAGATACTGCAGCCGTTATGATGCTCGTCTACTCTACATGAGTGACGGACAAACGAGATACATGCGAGCCAGACGCACCGCTGAATTCCACGTTGAAATGGCTAGAGTTTAGGTTCATGTTGCTTCCACAGAGTGGATACGTATCACCCTTGGAGCCTGGTTGTGCTGCTAGTGATAGCAAACTGTATCGTATCCTGTATTTATACCGTTGCGCAACGCTAAGCGCTCATGTTCAGTTAAACATGCTCGATACTTATCACTGATGAGCTGGTACTTTAGAATATACCTTCAACGTTTCTGGCCTTCAATTTTTACTCGACTTAGTTGTACCCGACGCAATTTTTTTCGACTACGCCTGCCAATACGGGTTAATGTAGCTTAGATTATATTATTGACTTTACGAATTTGGATTCAGGCGCCCTAGTTTGAGAATAACTCCTGCGCAGCATGTTGGTCACTTCCGAGGGCGCCGATATACAATGTATGCGCTGGGCCTCTCGCAGCGGGATCCATTTTGCTACCCGGAGGACGCCTCGACGCGCCCCAATCAGCCCAACCCAATGTTTGTAATATACTCCCAAACACCGTGACGGAACAAGTCATGACTGATTGAAAAGCTCGTCTTCCGTAATGTGAGTTCTAGAAGTCCAGAAACCCAGAAACCATCGCTCACTTTTGCGCCGTCGCCAGGGGCCGAGCATCAGTCGAGCCTCTACATGCCCGATCCTTAATAGTTTTTCTTAGACTACGTGCGCCCTCCGCCAGATGTAGCTCCAGGGGCAACCTTGGTGATAACTTGTTGCAAGGGGAAGAGATTTGAGAATGTGTTGAACACGACGGCAACCATCCTTGATCTGACTTTACTAGTTTATGTTTGTTTATCCCCGGCTCGTCCGCGTCCGGCAGACTAAAGTTTCGAGGCAAGTTTACTACCTTGATGAGAGAAAGTTCACGGCGAACGGCTCAAGAAAGGATGCGTACTTACTAAGATAACTGAATTCCCGTCATGAATATTCCTAGTACTATGAAAGCCCTCTGATCACCGATAGTATGATAATACTACCATTCATCATCTTGAAATATATACAAGTACATCGGGCGACAACCCTGAGAATTATCAATACAGGTTACCATTTCCGTTTGATCCTCCTCGTTTTCGCACTCGAAACCATGCCGAAACCATTATTGTCCGCAGGACCCGCTTTTTCGCCTTCTGTGTCTAGTCAAGTCCCACTGAGAGTTGAATCGTCGAAGACAAACAGGACATTCAAAAGGCTTGCTATTCTGGTGCGACCTTATATGATCTGTGACAATCTAAATATCCCCGGAGAGACATCATTCCCGAACTACTTACATTGAAAGTTATGCCAAGTCGTAAACCCTTGCGACTGACATCCCGGAGCCTGGCAGAAATAAGCGGGGGCCTTCTTCCGGTTTGAGATTGCGATGTGCGTCGCCGCTACGGACCCTACTTGAGGACGATGATACTCCACGACGATATTTGGTATAATACCAGCGGGAGTTTCTTCAGTCCTTTGAAGGGAAGTAGAGGCGTCTACGTTTTGATGAGAGGAGTCCCAAGAGTGAAATGACGCACAACCAGAGCTAAAAAGTGGTGGAATTTGGCTGGGGCCATAGTTCAGGAAATCTGTATTCGAAACAGCGTATCGAGAACGAAGCTGTTGGAACGTCCACTGGGTGTTCATATCTTGGGAGGAGCGTGGCCCTTGATGTAACCCAAGGTGCCACCCAAAGGGAACGGCGCCGGCGAACTGTTGAAAGCTTTGTACTATGTCGCGTGTCCTAAATTCGCAAGGAAATCAGAGCTGAAGTCGGAGTTTCCGAGATCATCCTCACTGAGTGGCCGACGATAGATGATCAGCGTTTGGCATGCAAGTATATTGCGAGAAAGACGAGGATATCTCGGGGTAAATATGGCTATTCGTAGCGTCGGTTTCGTGACGGGCTGGATACAGTGAACTGTCTTTGGAATCTAGTTTTCCGAGATGAACGTTCCAATAACAAAACGTGTCACTGAGACGTACCTATGGAGTCCATTATAGCACTAACCAGGTCCCGCTTGTTAATTCTTTCCGAGGTTGCAACTTTTTTGCTCGCGAGTATGAGAAACAGAACAGAAGCGAACACGCAGATTCAGGGGAAGTTTTAGGTCAACAGGTCTTGGCTTCAAGCTTTATATATATAAAGCACAGAAGGCTCAACCTGCACCAAAAGACTGGCTCCTCGATCCTTTCGAGAGTGTTGTGCCGCAGGGAGCTCGATGTGACACCTGTTGTGCTCAACTTGTTAGTCAGAAGATCCTCATATGGCTTGATGTGACTCCTTAGGTCCATCCGGAACATTCTCCTGCGGAGAATTTCCCGTCGTTGCGGGATATCAGAACATCTGCCCGATGAAAAGTCTTCATTGTCAGAGAGACCATCAATAACACCTCACTGTCACCTCTCCACAAAGGTTCTCCTCTGAGTTTCCGGTGACACTATTTTGCGGTAACATCTGCTGTTCTGTGAACTTGCCCATGTCGCTTTCAGTGGGTATCCTGGACGATTGATGACTAGGTAAAGCGGCGTAGTCCAAATATACGTAGTAGGTTACAAAAAAAGAATCCGTGCACAACGGCCTTGTACCCAAGCCACCCATCTCGGTCACCAGTTCAGAGCCGGACTGGGGACACCGAGATCACCAAGCGCTGATGGAACCGGTCGAGTACCGGCATAATTCTACTTTTTGACGAGGACCACCATCCCGCAGCATCCCGTAACCCGCGTTGCCCTGTACAGCGAGCTTTACTCTAGCACGTCGTGAACCGGTTATCAGTTTCTTTCGATCGAAGAGGTAACGATGTCGACAACATCTACTACTGCAGGTCAGCGCTCAGCAGTTGCTACATCCGAGGGGTTGAGACGAAGGCGCTTGTCGGTTGAGCTGGATACGTGTGCTGCGGCATTTGAGGAAAGGGCTCGTGAAGAACCGCGCCCAAAGGAAGATGATGATTCGAACTAAGCCTCAAAATTTTGTGATGGTACCGGTGTGTATGGCCTTCTTCGTTATCTCATACAAAGCAGGCTACCAACACAGCTGAATTCTCTTTGGACTTCCCCTCGCAGATGAATCACTAAGATCCTGTGGTTCAAGCTCTCAAGGTATTCTTTGATGAATTGCTTTTACCAGAATCACAGCAAAAACTTACCTTTGTCGCGGATACCCGACTTCTCCGAAATAATTCACCACAGAAGTCAAAATCCAGCATTCATTTCGCGCTTTACTACTTGAAGGCAGTGTCGTTATTTTCACCTATTACCCCCTTATGTCCTATCCGTACGGGGAAAATTTCCCTGCCTTAGGTTGATGCGGCGCGGAGGGCATACTAGCGTTGAACAAATCGTGAGTATCTTTCGGTTTCCTCCCGTAGCTTTCCGAAAGCCTATCAGAACTAGGAAGTAGTATAACATCATGTTATACTACTTCCTAGTTCTGATAGGCTTTCGGAGGAATCTGCTCAACTTGAACCTTGGTGCGCACTGGATATCAATCCCTTTCCCCATCATGATTGCCAATATGTCTGTCATTCTGTACCGGAAGCCAAAAAACCACAGCCAAGGGAGTGAAGCGCCAGCACTGATATACCAAACGGTGGAGGTTCTGTGCGTAGTGGTCGCTTACAGCAACAATTCTGAAGCATTGAATGTTGCAGCATCTCTCGGGACCAGGGCGAAATTGTTGGGAATCATCCCATTACGGCGGGACGGTTCGGCAAATCGTGCTGTTGATTCCTGACAATCACCATCATTAGAAATGCTATCGTTGCAACATAAGCGGGTGTATCGTATAAGGCTTTGACCACACGAGATTCTGGTGGGCTCTCAAAGTTGTGTTATCTCGCCTTCTCCTTGATAAGTCAGTGATAGCTCTTCCTAGCTCGACGCCAACTGTATCGTACGGATGGAAAGTCGCAATGACCAGACGGTTCAAAGAAACAAAGAATCTTCTCCTGCATGTTAGTTCAAGGGCGCCGTTTTTCGTCCAGGCGGAGGTTATGATACGCGAATTGGGGTTGTATTCAGCGGGGACACTTGGCTTGGTTGTTCATTCGCCCTTAAATATCTGTCTGGGACGGGCAACAACTTACATTATGTACAAACATAGTAAAGTCCGAAGTATTCCATGTCAGCGGTGTGTGCACTGCAGATGCCTTTGCCCTCGAGTTTCCCTGTAGTTCTTTCTCATACTTTTAACCTTCCCCAATATTCCGCGAGGCAAGGCTCCCCACACCATCAAGATATCCTATATATGGTCAATATAGTGTTACACGTAGAAAGTCAACAAATGAAACTGTGGCAGACCTTACCTTTTGCGAACCTAGAGTTATGACTGCCACCAACGGAACTAGACGAATACGTAGTGTTAGCAAGGTTACCACTTATTAAAAGGTACAACAAACCTCCACCTCGAACAGTAAAAAGGTAAACAATGGGCGTAATGCCGTGCCTATTGAAGAGAATAGCAATGCTTATCTCACCCGTCAATTTTGTGTCGACAAAAGGTTGGGTTTTGATAGAACGTACACTAACGCAACGAAACCGGTGATCCACAACACAGCGAATCAGTTGAAGATACTAGTATATTCCCTTGAGTTGGGCGATTGGCTGTTGATTCTCCGGAGAAGGACAACGATTAAGACTGACATCCGTACAGAAGCTCAACATTCAATGCTGACTTCCCAATACTACCAATCTATCGAAAACTCACCAAGCACAACCATTCCTGCCAGCGAAAGGATTAAGCTACTGACAGCATTGATCATTCCACTGGAAAGCTTAACGACATCAATAAACCTGTGCGTTGAAGGTCTGGCACACTCGGGCAACCTACGGGGCCGGGTAATCCGGGAAAGGCGGCGAGATTGTAACCTTACTAGGGTAAATGATACCAATCTGGGAGGATCATGAACATCAAAGCAGGTCTTTGAAACATAACGATTGACGTACGACCAGATAGATGATAATCAGAAGGCGCCAAAAGGCGTACGGGAAGATAAGAAGATTATGCATCACGAGGAGAAAGGTAGGGATCGGTTCAGCAACAGCGGGATGAATACAAACACTGGGCGCACCAATGGAGACCCCGCGAGGCTTTGAAATGGTATCTTGCCGGGTGAACAGGTCGACGAGACTGTCCAGTAAAGCTGAGGGAGAGTTTGTCAAATAGTCGCACCACATAATCGAAATCGCAAAATATTCACCTCGAGAAGGAGGGTTAGGAACATCATCATGCTCCTGTCATGTTTCCAGTGTGCTGAGAACAGGAAACCGGAACTATGTAACGAACAGTCCGTTGGAGGAGTACACCAATGCCGCCTGGGCGAGACAAAGAATGTGATTCGGCTTTGGTTGTATGTCTGGTGATATTTGGCCGCAAATGAGGGGTAGACAGTCCGAAAGACAAAATATGGTTCCCGAAACCATGAACCCGTACCAAAGTCTTCCTCTAGTGAGACCACCGAATCGGACGGTGAGTTGGATGAGAATGAAAGCGGCCATCGCGAGTTGCATCGGTATCCAGACCGTAATGGAAGTACGGTAAGCCCGCATTTCGCCGCTCGATGCCATCCTGAAGCTTTGGCGTGATAAAGGAACTGGTTCAATGGAATGCAAAGAATATAATGGACCAGTAAGCAATCTAGCGAGATGGAAGAAGAGGGAGGGAGAGTTTGAGAAGGTAAGATTCTCTGACGAAGGGGTGACCAGTGCTCGGACTTTGAAGATGAAGCCGAATCATGATGACCTCGGGATGACTCTAGCTTTCCCGTCAAATCAAGGACTGATGCCACGAACGTAGGCGTAATCAAGCCAGCCTAAGGATCTCGCGAAGGGAGATTTAGTTGAAGGTTAAGGAAAAGATTGGAATAGCTGGTATGCCACTTTACATGGTTTCTAGAGATTGCGTTGCACACAAATTAAGGTTGATTGGTCGTCATCTATCGTCAAGATTCCAAAGAAATCAGAAAAGCGCACAGGACAGATACGACCGCACCGTGATTGTGACAGCGGCAGTACCCATCTGATTATTGGTCTGAGCACAATCCTCCACGAGCCTCATCAGATGAACGTGTGGAGTGGAGATAATTGGGGATTCGCACTAGGTCGTTGGGGGAAAAAGACGAGAAAGACCTCCCAGCGAGTGGAGAGAGAGCCGTTTCGAAGTAAGTAACTCCAGTCCCTGAATCCGCTCCGATGCGAGGTGTAAGGTGCAACCGAAGTGTTCCGAAGGATCATAGCCTCGAAAGCGATTGTGAGCATTGATTCCTGCCACAAAAAGATCCTCCATAATGGTAGTGTATCAAGCTCTTGCCGCAATAAAGTTCGCCTTGAGTGTTCAAGAGAGTCCGAAAAGTGAAGAAAAAAGCAGAAAGACATATCATCCGCTTCAATTTCCTCGAGCTTGCAAGACGGTCTCGAACGACAGAGAGACCCAGGAGCTATTTGATCCGGTTACTTTTGCGACATGATTGTGGTTGTAGTACACGAAAACGAAAATCCTGATGTTGCGAAGGCACGTTGGGCAAGCAGCTACAAATAATGCGTACGCGCGTGCCATCAGTAACAACCCTATCCCTTAATAAAAACTGGGGGTGAATAATTATATATGACCGTAATGCAACCTAGGCAAAAGTACAATATTTTATGATTCGAAATGGCTTTCATTATGAACACAGTCTGAGTCAGCCGGTGGACAGTTTCATATTTGTTGGGGTGTCGGGGGAGAAGGTGAACGTCGCCGCGGTTGGTTAATTGAATAAGATTCGATCTTTATATTGAATTAGGTGACTCGGGTGTGGTTTTTGGAGTTTGAATCTGAACAATAAGCTTCATCCAAAAGAAACATCAGTGCCACGAGATGTGGTCTCGATCGAACGATGCCGCTCCCGATTAGGTAGTCCTCCACGAGTCAGAACTAGCTGGGACCCTCAGCCACTTCGCGTATTGAATGCCACAGCGTAAGTGGTCCACTCTGGATGTATATAATATCGAACTGAAGTTTGGTTCGATTTGCCTTTTCCCCCCCCTTCAACTGTTTGGGACTTACCTTCTGTTACCGAAAGATCGCAGATAAATCTATCCCCTTGTCCAATCTTTTCGACCACCGCCCATATTTACACCCCATCGACATGAAGAACGTATTGATTTATAAAACTGCCAATCACGGCAGCACAGATACTCCAAGCCCTCCTTCCAGCTCTAGTTTTGCTTCTACACTAACGCCAATCGCCGAGGAGCCCGAAGAGTACAACGATACCGGAACGGGCAAAGTCAAGACGACGCCTATCCCTACACGTCACCACAAGAAATCTATCCCAAATGTGGAACTTTACAAAGACCTTGACGATATTGATTTTTTGGAGATCTCCTTCATCACCTTTACTGCCCTCGCATCTCACAGCACTACCCCTCGGTCCGGGTGTTGGAATGGGGCAACCACCCTGAAGAGCATCCTCAGCGATTTAGAATATGAGCTCTGGTCAGCCAGGAATTATCCTATGAGACCAACGATGCCTGGACGCTACCGCTACCGTCGACCTCACTCAACACACAAGATTAATAAGATGTCATCATCAGGCAAAACGGTGGAATTCGAAGGCAAAGTGGTTAGGGAGCAGTCGAGGCGGGTGAAGCATCCCATTTCAAGGTGGAAGAAGTTGCCGGAAGCCGATGTCGCAATGTTTGCTGCAGGGTTAATAGTTTGAACGTCGATTGGATCGAGAGGAGTGCAAGAATCTGGATCTTCTGTATTAGTACGAGCCTTGTCTAGTTTTTCACTTCAGGCTACCTGAACCCAAACCCTTTCACAGGAAATTATAGCTCCCACGTACTAGTTCCTTTCGTACTATCTGAGTCCTCCGAGAAAAGTATGATGAGGCCAGAACACCTCGGTACTTGTGGCATTACTTATTCAGTTGTTTGTCTGATTCTGTACAACTACTGGAGCAAGTGTAAACAGGCCCTTGAAGCCTGCCGTAGGCTTAAACGTTGAACCGGATTTGTCGAGGAATCGGGCCGCGTCAGAAAACGTGCTGTGACCTGTCTGTGACGGTAGTAACGTAATGATCCTCTTCCGTTTCATCACGACCTTCCACCAGTGACCAGCTGTCCAATTGCATTGTGGTGTCTCCGCCATATTACCGGCACGCTATTGGTGCCACAGATATTTCCCAAAGTTCGGGCTTTCAACCTGTGTCCCCGCTTTTCATCGAACACCGGCGCAAGCATCCTCAGAAAAAGGGAAAAAGAAGATTCGGCAGGGGAAATTTGATAGTCCTGACTCCTTGGTCGGTTTTTGAAGGAAATAACTGTAAGAATTATCCGTATTTTACAAGGCATTCCGGCTTCTCGAAACTTTCTGATTTTGTAGATCCTTTCCGAAACTCTAGATACACTCCTGCCACATGGAGATTTAGTATGACAAGAGCGAAGGCAAACGGCGTCAAGGTATTCTTGTTTCTGACCACCTTTGCCCAAACGGTTGGATGAAATGTCTCTTTGCGGCGCGTACTTCTCCCAGCCATGAATTCACTCGTACGAAATAGTGACTTCTTCGACTTCAGAAATATTCAGCGATCGTACTACCTGAAGTGTCGTTCAAATCTTCGGTTGCCACCAGTCGTTGACACCAGT
Organism: Marasmius fiardii PR-910; assembly: GCA_014904975.1. NCBI lineage: Eukaryota > Fungi > Basidiomycota > Agaricomycetes > Agaricales > Marasmiaceae > Marasmius > Marasmius fiardii. Next base: position 8,443 of record MU128067.1, on the reverse strand, counting down.
CGGAGTCCCTTACTTTGACAAGAGTTAGCCCGGCATCGGTGCTCTTAAGAATTAGCAGGTTTCAAAGACCTTGCTGCAAGCGCAACTTGCGAGTATACGAGGTAGCTCACTCCTTATGCTCTGAGCGCCGACGAAGAAATGTGGGCGCTTAGATTCTGAAGGGATGGATCATAGATGGGTCGTTCGCTGCGTGGCTATTTTGGTGGCGGTACTTTCACTGTGGCATCTCGTTGTACGTCGCCTCTTCTTGTTTCCTGCTTTCGATATCGCGTCGGACTGCAGATACACTTTTCATCTTGACTGTAGAACGGTTCGTGGGACCTATGAACCGACAAGGGTACACTTGGATATGCGAATCTGTTTAATCACCCTCTTATCATTTTTGCGGCCTTGACCTTCTTTATCTAAATTTTTTGTATGATACAGGTTTATGTTTACTATCAGAACTAGTTAACAAACGTCCAAAGTCTCCACATCATCCTTTCTCGTTAATGCTACAGAATATCCCAGAAGAAACGACGAGATACCAAATACAACAAACCCGGAAATAAAAAAACAAAACTAACGATACAACGCAAAGAATGCACGAATATAACAGACGAATGATCTCCCAACATTCAAACCATACTAAAAACGCTCCATAATCTCCTACACGGCTTGCTCCTTCCCTTTCCCCTTTTCCTGCGCGTACTTCACACGAGCGTCAATGCAAACCCGTTTCTTCTGGTGATCTGGTACATTTACAATAAATTTCCCGCAGAGGGGACATTCTTTTGGTGTGCCCCTCTTGGGCCTACGCCTGGGCATGGCGTCAGCGCTGAAAAATGTCCAACCGTCGGAAGAAGTGGAAGCAACGCACGAGCTGGATGTGCTCAATGATGAAGTAGTAGCTCTGGCGGGGGTGGTGGTGGCATATTGGAGTTCTGGGTCTGGGTAGCGAATCAAGTTGCTGTTTGTGCCCGAAGTACCTGCAGAACTTTCACCAGTAGCGGGTAGAGAGGGCGTTAAGAGCTCGGCGGGAATGTACGTTCCCTCGTTGTTATCGTCTCGGCTGGGTGGTTCCCAAATGAAGAACGGCGCTTGCTCAAATATCGAGCTCGGCGATTTAGTAGGGTAAACCGATTTCGCATCTACCGAGGAGCCTTGTGGGTCCGTGTAGGAGCGTTTGTTATCGACTGACGGAGGAGCGCCGGAGGTTGTAGGGGTGGCGGGGGGAATGGGAGAATGGGTCGTAAGGTGGGGAATAGGTGGTTGGGGTATGACCGACGGTGAAGGTGCCGCTAAGTGTCTCCCTCTGGACTTTGACACCAACCGCGATCTCGGTAGGGAGATACCAGTTCGAGTTGATGAACCCAACTCAGTGACCCTTCTTGGCTTAGGCTTGGGTGGTGTGGGCTGTGTAACGGGGAGGGGAGTAACTGAACATGCCGACGGTAGAGGCCTCGTCTCTACTGGAGTATATGCTGGTGTAGGCTCTATAGTGGGAATGCAAGGACCTGCATGAACAGGAGGGAGCTCAGCTAGGGTGGCGTTGGTGTCGAAGTTGAAGATATCCGAGAAGTCAGGCTCAAAAAAGCCGTAAGGATCATCGAAGGGAAAGGGGAATGGTAGGGGCGGGCTTTTATGAAGGGCTTCGGGCTGAATTGATCTGGTACAAGGGACGTAGGGGGAATTTTCCGAAAGTGGAAAATCAACGAATTGCTTCAAGTTGAGGATTGAAATGAAGAGGGCGCACCTAACTTCCGTATCCTTTAACTCTATGTCTGATAATTTTAACCGCTTGACGCCAGGCAGCTTTTGCGTATGTGGTGGCGCAGAACCATCCGAGCCGTTGATAGCTCGTTTTCTCTTTAACGATTCAGGACGGTTGCCAATCATCGCACCTGAGCTGCCATCCTTCTTTTCCACAGCTTGCACATTATTCCGTTTGATAGGGTTTTCCAGCAACTGTGAACCAAATAATTTGGTTAGTTCTTGTGCACCAATTCATGTTCCAAACGTGGAGTCATCGAATGACAGGGCAGAGAGCAACTTACGAAGTTAAAGGCTGTTATCCGCGCTGCCCACTTATCTGGTTCATCTCTCTTCTCGCGGTTCGCTTCTGCTATGAAAGACTGTGAGGTTTGAAGAGAGAGTATAAGCGTTTCGTAACTGTTGGAGTTGCAAAGAAAAAGCTTGAGCGAACGTACAGGGTCATGGAGGAAGTCGAGTGTCTCGAAAGGGTTAGAATGGGAGAGAAGAATTCTATCAATTCTGGTGTTTTGGAACGGGAGGTTCGGTATGTGAGCTCTGTTAGGTGACAAAAACGTACGGGTCTAGAAGCAAGTTTTGAAATAACGGGCCGGCGCTGGTATGGGGAACAGTGATCATCGCTGGCGAATGAAGGGGAGTGTGAATGTGTAATTGGGGATTATACAGGGAAAGGGATAGTTTCTTCGTTCGCGCACATGAAGGGGGTTGTGGAAAGAGATATGAGGAGTGAAGTAGTTTTACGGTCTATTCGCCGGCCTTTATCACGGAGTTTGAAAGTCATGGACTCATTTATACAATGTTTAGGTGGATTTGCTCAATCAATAGTACTAATGAAGATAGAACGTTTGATGGTTCAACAAAGAACTCCGTGGCTACTACAACAAACATTCTGGGAGGAAATCTGTTAGCACCCGCCTGGCTTCCACGGGGCGCGGTGAGCCCTCTGCCACATCGCCGTTTGTCAATTGAGAAGAAGAGAATATAACGAGATAGCAGCTTGAACATACCTAATGAGTACTCTATTGACGACACTCGCATTGGTCCTCATCAGCTGTACCTAAAGGGGAAATCGGGGTCTCCAAGGCGGAAATTATAGTTTCTACATAACATTGTTCCGTATCGGTTCACCATCGTAATGAATCTTGTTGGGGCGTACGCTACTGCTAGTGTTTGATTGGCGTAGAAGTAAAAGACGTCCACTGTTCCTGTACTTCTGTGTTTGAGATCTCGGAGGGCGTGGGGTTGAGTAGATGTTTTCATTGTGTGTTTTAATCTTAGTTTGGATTTCATTTTGGGTTTTCCGATCAGACGATGTATGCACCATAAAAATGGGGAAATTTTGCTGAAGGCTGGGCATCTCGGCAAGTAATAACCCTGTTTTTTGAGAGAGAGTCGGTTACTTTGCGATCCAGGAGAAGTAATTACCGATGGTACAGGCTAGTCAGCAACCCTTTCTACCACTCACTGGAAGTGAGAGTCGCAAACGAGCCTCGTACATACGTCATTGACCCGAAAGGGCAAGAAAATTTCCTCAGTCAGCGGTTCTCCTTTGCGATATCACATCAGCGCTTATCACGGTACTATTCTTATGTATTGTTCCCGAAAAACTCTCCATCTCTTACCGTTCTGGGAGCCGTTAGATTTTGGTTCCCTCTTTTTTTGGGGTGCACACACACTGGTCCAAGCAGAATCATTCTCAGTCCCAATTAGGGTTTACAGCCGGATAGCCCCGACAAAGAGAGCCTGAGCGGAACAGAGTATGAGAAGAAAATAGAAGCGGAAAGAGCCAGCTCAAGCTGAGGGATCTTTACGTTACTTGAGATAGAATGCCTCTCAGGTTCACCGAGTAATTTAACTGTCTGATTAGACGGAGGTGAATATCACTTCTAAACATTGTAAACAATAGACCCAAAAGTGACCGAAGTCTAAACCCCCCCCTCTCCTGAAGGCCCTGTACGGAACTCGAGACCCCATGAATAGAAATTAGGATGACCGTTCTGATCCTCTTTTCTTGTTCGTCTCGTTTTCGAACCATTTTGACAGTTTTGCTCAGAATATTTCTAAGTGGAATGCTATAGGTGGTCACTGTGTGCCATGAACTTGGAGGTGTCGACAGCAGCCGTAGAAATCGAGGCGAGATTAACTGGTGGAGTAGGTGCGTGAGCAATAGTCGAACACTGTCCCTAAAACCGAGACCTATGCCAAATAATGCAGATTCCTCGGCCAGGATAACTGTTGTGCAGGTTTTTACGACTTCTTGTTTTTACCCTCCTTGTCTTCTCCAAAATTTCCTTCGTCCAAGTCGTAGCACGGTACTCAGTCTCCGAGTATTCCCTGAATGTTTCACTTTGAACGGAGGTCAATTCCCCTGATTTATCGTCATCTATGTTCTGCGAGATCCACCTCTCCTGGACTCACGCCGTTCATCAACCTCGAGACGCGGCCGTCGATCCTCTATTTGGCATCGGACACTTCCTCAGCCACTCATAAAGGGTCCATGACCGCTAGGATACGAAGAGGATCATTCCTTTTCTTTCGTAGCAGCAACGGAAGTTGTCGCAGCACTCGCCCATTTCAATACTTTGTATTAGCAAAGTGTGTCGATTGTTTCAACCAAGTCGCGCTCACTTTCAGCACCTTCTACACTCTCATTACGGCAGACAATTTTCAATCTTGTCCCTGTTAGTGATCCTCGCTAGATATGAGGATTGAAGGGCTCGTACCCCCGCTCGATGGTTAGAGGTGTGTCTTCCACGCTCAAAGGAACTTTACCTCAATCTCGATCAGTAGTCAATAATGAGAGAAACGTTGGCGACACAAACCTGAAATCCGTTACACCCATTTTGGAGTATAGCACCAAACAATTCTCCTCGTTCTCGACGTTCAAGAGCTAAGATACCACGGCAACCGCCACCAAGGATGAAGTTTTATTCATCGCAATAGCCGAATGGATCGGCGTTTCCTAGACATCGAAGTGGTATGCCAACCTTCTAATGCGAGTAGTGAACAGATTCCAGTCGTCATGGGTGTTTCGAAGGTCTCCACCTCCTCAAGTGGGATTGTTGAGGGTGTGCGCCGCGTGGCAGGGTCTAATGCGACGATAAGGGGTGAGTTCCTTCAGTATGGGATGTCATTCGCATAAACCATTGATAGCTAGTCGTTGTCAAGATTGTGTATTCTTGAGTGAATAAGACAGTGACACTCAGATCCGCGATGGGCATATTATGAGAAGGAAATTACCCTCCCTCCGGTCCTCCTGGGATTGTCAACACCTTACACATACAACAGTAGTGCCATTGCTCACACCTCGGCTCCATGGAGTCGGAGGACTATTCTGAGACGGCTTCCTTGTCCGAAGGATCGGAAATCCCATGACGGTACAAATCTGAACCCTTTAATAACCGCAGCTCATGTCCAATGTCCCTCAAGGTCGTTGTAGATTACAACTGATCGGAAGATTGTGGAAGTGAAGGGTGGCTGGAACGTACTGCCCTAAAACCTCCATGTCGCAGAAGTGTACCGCCACTTCAACTTCCAACCTGATCAGCAAAATGACATGGTGCTTGCCGGCTTTTTCCGGCTTTTTCCGGCTTTGGCGCACAAGCCACACGCTGGGTCGTGACCTCCGTACGGACCCGGCACAGTAGCAATACTACATAGCGTAATCGATTGTGTTGATTGCTTGTCGGCTTTCCCAGTCGTTAGTGGGGAGAAAACCGGCGAAAACCGGTATGTCATTTTGCTGATAAAATCGCGTTGCCACTCATGCTCATTGCTCGCAGTCTCTCGCGTTCCCGAAAGACCGTGGCTCATGCTCACCAATAGAGGGTAACTATATTGGTTTTGAGCGCGTACCACGCTGCTCGCTGATAAGTTAGACAGCATGATAAGTGTATCGAGATGTCAACGCATCATACATTATTAATATACCACCTCAAAATTTGTCCGTTTTGTCCGTATGTCCGACCTCCACAGCTAACGACAACGGCTTACCCACACAATCCCCTCCTCCGTTTTCTGTGTCTAGTCAAATCGGACGCAGAGTTAAATCCCCAAGAGCACCCAGAACATTTGAAGGGTCTGCTATCTAGATGTGACCTCTGATGATCTGTTGCACGACGGGACCCGTTCGACCCCCCGCCAAAAATATTGAACAGAGAGTAGGCAGAAATAAACAGAAACAACACACATTCAAAATTATGCAAAGTTGTGAAACCTTGTGAGATACACCCAGGAACGTCGCAGAAATAGATTGGATCCTTCTTTCGGATCGAGGTAGCAATCTGCGTTGCTGCTACAGAGCCCACCTGGGGACGGAAGCTCTGCGGGGTGGGTGTGATATTGGTGGTTTCAGGATAGTCTTGTGCACCTTGCTGCGCCCAAGCGTTGGGATCTGTTGTACCGGGCGTTGTGGTGTCGGTGTGGTGGATCTGGGAGTGAGTATTGCGGATGGGATTTGAGGAGTGGTACGTGTACTGTGAGGCAGGATCTACAGAGTATGTCGACTCCTGAACAGCCGTATCGGCAGGGTGATGAGAAGGCGTGGTGCTGGCGTAGTTTTGAAGGTTGTTTACATCATATGTGCTACAATATTCGGAGGAGTGAGTCAGATTTTAGAATGTGGAGAAGTCAGTCAAAAGAGCATACTGGGCTGGTTCAGTTGGATGGCCAGTATTCGGTATATAAGGGTGTTGCGAGGAAGTTGCAGACCACTGAGCGGAGGCTCCATAATCGATGAAGTTACTAGTATCCTGAGCTGTCTGACTGGTCGTATCCGTTTGATGAGCTGAATAGTTGTAGCCATCGTAACCTTTGAACGTTGCCTTGAGCGTGGCGGAAGGTGAAACACATGCGAATAAATCGTACCCCAAGATTCCATATCAGACACGGTCTATATTGCCAGCAACTTGGGAGAAAGTAGTATGGCTCCTGCGAGCGGTACCGGTGAGTGAAAATTATCCGCCGGTGCACGAAAAAGAGAAGGCGATTGACACAAGAGCTGAAAGGCTTGGTGTAAAGCGCTGCTTCTATTTAAATGTTTGTGAAACCGCTAGACGCTCGATTATGAAAAAGCGGTACTTACAATTGATGCTTTGAAGGGCAGGGGTAAAGTTACAGTCTACTTCCAAGTTGTCTCTTGACCGAAGGGAAAAAATGCACAGTTTCCTGCTTGTCAGAACGGGGACTTCGAAGTCTCTAAAGCTTCGCATCGGAGAATCGGACAGTGTAATGGACTTTGTGTGAGCCTTCCTTTCGTGTCGCTCTCCGCGAAGATTTGAATGATAATTACGGCACCCCAGTTCTTCCTAAGCACATTGGACTCATTACCCTCGCATTTGTCAACGTTCGGACTTGATATTGTTAGCTCCTCCGCCTAAATTTAAACACGGATTCACCTTTGATTAATTGGACTCATGTGATCCGATGAATGAGGTTCTGTACATTTTTGTGTCTGAGGGGGTAAACTGAGGCATAGGCCACGACAAAAACTAGCGCGGACATCTGCACCATCAGGACGTCCCAGTTGGTACGATTGTTCAACATCAAGCCAAATTGAACACATAACAGTACATTGGAAGTCAGTTACAGATGATATTGATGCAAGGACACAAGACAAGTCATTTCCTTTCGTTAAAGTGCAGGAAAAAACCCTCGGGAAACCAAAGCACCCTGCCTCAACTATATTATCCTAACCATCCACTCTGTGATCCAGCTCCACTCAAAATCAAACTCCCCAAAAACAGACAAGGTGACACCGAAGGAACACCTTTGGTGATACACTAGATGATCTTCAACGCATCAGTATTTGGAATAGAGAAACTGGCCTTTTTTACGCCTTTTTAGTGACTTTTCCGACTCTTAAAGCCCATATGCTATGTCTAATTTTGGCGAAGGCATAGTAAAATCGCCGACGTCAACGCCTTGTCAACGGTGGCAGTGGCAACGCTCGCAACTGACCATCGGCATCGAGTTTCAGGCCTCAGGTCTTCAAGGTGCTTGATAATAATGGTGAGTTATGTTTAGCATACACCGAGCATAGGGACTTCCGAAAGAGGAGCCGGAGAACCGGAGAACCGGCAAATCAAACTTTTCTGCCACGTGCGTGGTCGCTATGGAGCTTCCTTAGACTCAAAGGTCAAAAAAAAAAACACTGCCGGACGATCTTTACTGTAGTGCTAGCGGGAGTGGCGAGTCCAGTCCTTCTACAAGGTCGTTACGCTCTGGCAGGAGTACAGTCCCACGGGAGAGGAAAGCATTGCCAAAGCTAAAATGCGGTCAAACATGGGGGCCATAGGTCAGAGATACGATATTGGGGACGGATATGCATTTGACTGGACGTCCGTTGTTGCTGGACAATTGACAATCTCCGTCTTCTACTGCTACATTTTACCAAAGAGCATACCGTTATGCCTTATTCAATTGACGAAGCTGTTCCCCTAGATCCTGGTTTATCGTTTTCTTGCAGTTTAGTAAGGGTCCCGGGTCATTGAATCGTTCCTGAACCAGAGATTTAGCCCATGGGCCGCCGAGAGAGCAGTGTATGAAGTAAGATTGATCAGTTAGCAAAACACGTTATCCATACCCGTGATGATGATTCGGAATCCTGCAAGGCTTGTTGTCGATCTTCTCCCGAACGTTGCGTTAATGTCAACTTTCAGTCGAAACCTTAACTCGCTGAACTTCCCCCCCC
>MU128066.1:0-32811 GCA_014904975.1 Marasmius fiardii PR-910 | reverse complement strand
AGAAATAGGTAAATTCTCTAAAACAGCCGCAACACCGGCAAGGGTAAAATTTGGTCGAAACTGGATATGACGGATGCCTTCTTTCACACAAAAATGCACCCCGACAGTATACCTCTGACAGTGATAACAACACCGCTTGGGCTGTATGAATGGTGTGTTATGCCACAGGGCCTTAAAAATTCCCCTTCTGTGCATCAGAGGCGAATCAATAACACACTTCGACCGTATATTGGTGTGTTCTGTCATGTATATCTGGATGACATTATTATTTGGTCGGATTCCTTCGAAGAACATGAGTGTCACCTACGTCTCATTCTACAAGCCTTGAGAGAGCACCGTCTATACTGTAATAAGAAAAAGTCTGAATTTTTTGTGCTCAGTTTGAATTTTTTGGGCCACCACATATCAAGGGATGGTATCTCCCCAGACGAATCAAAGGTTAATTGTATAAAGGACTGGCCAACTCCTACTTGTCCGAATGATGTGGCTGCCTTCCTTGGCCTGATGCGATACCTTGCTAATTTTTTGAAGAACCTGGCCGAATATACCTGTGTATTATCACCGCTCCAGACGCTGTCAGATCATAACTGGCCTGGTTGGAATGAGGTCTACCAGGAAGCTTTTGTTAAAATTAAGGAGCTTGTCATATCTGCAGAATGCCTCACGGTTATTGACCACCAAGACCATGGCGACAACAAGATCTGGGTCACTACTGATGCTAGTGACTACCGTACTGGTTGCGTATTATCCTATGGGCCTACTTGGGAAACTGCTCGTCCGGTGGCATATGATTCAATGCAGTTACGGAGTGCTCAATTGCGCTACCCAGTACATGAGAAAGAACTTCTAGCAATTGTTCGTGCTTTGAAGAAGTTTAGGCCTGATCTCCTCGGTGAACATTTCACTGTTTACACGGATCACCGAACCCTGGAAAACTTTGACACTCAGAAGTTTCTGTCATGGAGACAGGCTTGGTGGCTCGAGGAATTGTCCCAATATGACATGCAAATTTGCTACATTAAGGGCGAAGATAATACAGTCGCAGATGCTCTATCGAGATTACTGCCCGATTTAAATGAACCTGTGAGTGATGTTGACGATTCAGAGATACCGACCTGGCAATCATGGCTACAACGAGGGACCTCCTGCGCTGTTTCATGTTCTTCAATTCACGCAGATTCCTCCCTTCTGGACGCTATACGTGAAGGATACCACCATGATGAGTTTTGTCTGAAGTTTGTTAAAGGTCAACGCATTCTGCCCAGTGTCCGTGAAGAGAACGGATTGTGGTATATTGGATCTCGCCTTTTGATTCCTCGGGTGACGAAAATTTGTGAAGACCTCTTTCATCTGTCCCATGATGTTTTTGACCATGCAGGACCAGATAAGGCATACGAAATCTTGCGATCTTCATATTATTGGCCAAACATGCGCAGGGATCTACAGCGTTTCTACATTCCAGGATGTGATGCCTGTGCTAGAAACAAATCATTGACAACTAAACCGTCAGGCCCCACACACCCTCTACCAGTCCCTGACGCCCGGGGATCCTCAGTCACCTTGGACTTTGTTGGACCACTCCCGGAAGAACGCGGTTACAACAATATTTTGACAATGACTTGCAGGCTTGGCTCTGACATCCGCCTTGCTCCGGGACGGACCAACAACACGGCTGAAGATGTTGCGGCACTGTTCTTTGATCACTGGTATTGCGAGAATGGACTACCGGATGAGATCATAGTGGATCGTGATAAGCTTTGGATTAGCACCTTTTGGAAGACCCTTCAGCGTCTCTCTGGTGTTCGAATGGCACTTTCCTCATCATACCACCCAGAGACAGATGGAGCATCCGAGAGGACAAATAAGACACTGAACCAGTCGATCCGATTTTATGTGGACAGGCAACAACATGGTTGGGTTACAGTTCTCCCCAGAATTCGTTTTGCGATGATGAACACTGTCAATGTTTCCACTGGCTTTTCTGGCTTTCAGTTGCGATTGGGTCGGTCCCCACATGTAATTCCCCCCCCTCCATGAAACTTTAACTTTGGCAGAAGAACACTCGGCTGCTGATGTTATTGAACAATTATGGCTTGATACGATGCAAGCTCAAGATGCGCTCATCCATGCTAAGGTATCACAGGCTCATCAGATCAACAAGACTTGTGCAAAAGAATTTGATTTGAATCCTGGAGACAAGGTTTGGCTTACTACTAAGAATCGTCGTAGAGAGTACATGCAACGGAATAAGGGCCGTGTTGCCAAGTTTGTTCCCCGTTTTGATGGCCCATATGTGATTGAGAAGTGTCACCCGGAACTGTCCACCTACACATTGATTATTCCTAACGCGGCTTCTAATTCCTGTCGTACTTTCCATTCCTCACAATTGAAGCCTTGGACCGCTAACGACAACGATTTGTTTCCTTCACGCTCCAGACAACCTCCTGGGCCTATCGTCACGGAGGACGGTCTTGAGGAATTTTTTATTGACCGCATCATTGATGAAAAGAAGTGTGGTCGCGGTTGGAGGTATCTCGTACGTTGGGTCGGTCTTGGACCTGAAGAGGACGAATGGAAATCTGGCTCGGAGATTGACGAATGCGAGGCCCTGGACAAATGGTTAGAGACACACCCCCACTGACATGCCCTTTTTTTCAGAAAACCCGGGAGAGTGCAAGCCTACTGATAGAGCGCTTGCCACTAAGACCTCCGTTTCCCGTTTTCCCCCCTGATCGTCGATCATTGACTTGTTTATTACTGTTGTAGCTAGGATTACATACACACACTCTCTTCTTCCTGTACCACCATCTTCCTCTAGCTAGAGCCCGCCTTTTCATCTCTCAATCCAGTCGTTGCACCCGTGACTTCTTTGTGTGATATTCTCAGTAAAGCCTTACTTCGTGTTTTCTGTGCTATTTACATAGCACAGGTTTCCACAATGACATCTATCGGGTGCAAACGTTAGTCTATGAACTGAATTTTGACGGTCCAATATAGCTCACTGTTTTGTTTTCGGGTTGTGAGCTGACGGTCATGTTGACTGAGTTGAGAAAAATGATAACAGAATGAGCAAGTGTTGTGTGAGGCTGACTCTTGCCAGAGCATGCACTTTATAGGAAGTGCTGAAGTAGTAGAGAAAATCATAGGACTTGGACTAGTAAAACCGACAATTTTTGTCCGACCTTTGCCTTCAATACAGCCTCCGATTCTACCTTCCGCTTTTACGTTTCATCCGGATATTTCCGTCGGCGTTGAACGGATCTGTTGTCTTCTGGGCAGGCGGACACCTGGTTATGGTAAGATTTAGGCCAGCTAGACAGGAGTCTTGCAGTGTGACTTCATTTTTGGAAACTGAACACAGGACCGGACGTTTCCTCGATGCGAAAGGCTTGTAGAAACGATCCTTGTACCTCAAAACACCGCAAGACGAGGAACAATGATTCAGGATCATGAGTTATCCTCCACGGACGACATGGGGGCCGCAAAGGTGGGATGTTGGCTGTCAACTTTCTGCTTCTAAGTCATTCGAGCCTAGCAACCACCATTGGGTTCTTGAAAAGCATACCTGGTATAGAATAAGAAAGTTCAAAACACCGGTACCTCTTCTGCCGTTTGACATGTTATCGGATGTTTGTACTTCCGACTCGGACTTGGTACTCTTTATCGGGATACTTGAGCGAGATGAAATATGTATATCAACTATCAATAACTTCGCTGCATTCCCTGTACCGGTAGGACCTGGACGAGAATAAGTGAGTGCGAGGATGTCGCGAGAGTCAGAATTTGATTGAAGCAGCATGTGAGACGTCATGGAGGTGCGGCGGCGATTGCCGCTACTATCTGTATATGAATTCCCTTAAGTCGAAGATTCATTCACACAGGGCGGTCCTCAGGCCTCGCTGCTCACGGCATCCACTTTCATTTATAAACAGAGATGCAATTCTGATTTCTGACAGTTTTACATCTCTCGAAGGTGTTCAGACTCGACCTCCCGAAATATCGAGAAAATGGCCCATTTTGCTTCGTCTGATTTTGCTAGTCTTTTTTACAGAGACACTTCGCCTTTCTTTGTCCCATTCATCACCACGACGGCTGTTGTGGTCTTCCTGCTGTTGAAGCGAAGAAGCTCAGTACTCCCTCTTCCCCCTGGGCCAAGACGCCTTCCGATCATTGGGAACCTTTTGGTGAGTGCGCAGTTACATTGTCTCTTGTGAGGGCAAATAAACATTCATTCGCCAGGATATGCCTAAATGCTTCCCGGCGCAAAGTTTCGATAAAATGGGAAAGGAATTGAGTGGGTCTATTCAAATCAAAGCTGGAACCACAGCGTGTCTCACGTACACCTGTAGAAACTGACGTCATCTACCTCGACGTGTTTGGAAAAAAATTTCTCGTCCTCAATTCACTCCAAGCAGCAAAAGACTTGCTAGACAACCGTTCCGGAATTTACTCTGGGAGGTGAGTTAGGGCTTGATCGGCTACTTTTGTATCATTTCCAACCATGACTTCCAGGCCACGATTCATAATGGTGAACGAGCTGTGAGTGTCTACGCTGGCTCGACCCTTCTTTATCTGTTCTCACTACGGCCCGATGATAGCATGGGGTAAGAATATTTGGGCGCGATGAAAGAAAGCACTGTAGATGTCTGACTCTGGCAAAGATGGGGCGGCGAATTCGCTTTCATGCCCTACGGGGACGACTGGAGGACACACAGGCGGTCATTTCAACAAGGTTGGTTCCAAAGCTAGTATTATATCCTGATCACTCGATCAATTGACTCTGACACCAGAATTTCCGAACGGTCGCGTTAACGAGCAGCACCACTCTCATCAATTGAAGGCCAGCAGGGTCTACCTTGCGAATCTTCTGAATGACCCTGAGAGCTTTCAAGAACATACACGGTTGTGAGCGCGTTGACCACTTGAAGATGTATTTCACTCCGAAAATATTGATCCGGACGATAGAATGGCAGGATCCCTGATGATTTCGGTGGCTTACGGACTCGATGTGAAGGACAGGAACGATCGATATATACAAAATGCTGAGCGCGCCCTCGAAGTCGTCCTACATGCACTTCAGTCTGGTAACTTTCTGGTGGTAAGACTTCTGCTCAACCGTCACAGCTCAGTCTATCTGAAGACCTCGATTTGCAGGATTCGTTCCCTTGGCTCAAATATGTTCCTGAGTGGTTCCCCGGCGCTGGCTTCAAATTGAAAGCGAGGGAGTGGAGGACTCTACGCGAACGAATGGAACGTGAGGCGTTTGATGCCACAAAACTCGAGATGGTCTGCTCCGCACAATTTTTTTTTCAAAGCCCTGTTCTCTGACTTCTCTGCAGGCCAATGGAAACTTTCAGCCATCATTTGTATCAAGTGCACTTCAGCGGATACTTCCCGATGTTGAAAATACACCGAATTCACTGCAAACTAGTCAGGAAGAATCTTTGATTCGTGAAACTGCGTCGACTATATACGGAGGTATGTGAACACTGCCCGATGCTTTATGATTGAATGTCTGAAACAACTGTTAACTTAGCTGGGACCGAAACAATTCGTTCAATATTTCTTTCGTTTTTCTTGGCCATGGTTTGCTACCCGGAATGTCAGGAAAAAGCTCAGAAAGAGATCGATACAGTGGTCGGGGACGGACGGCTACCTGACCTGAGCGATCGGGGCTCTTTACCGTATTGCGAGGCTATAGTGAAGGAGGCGTTTAGGTGCGTAGCGCTTAGCCCACGGCGTTGTTGAGTACGGTCACTAAGTTTCGCACCATCTAGATGGCAGCCCCCTGGCCCCCTTGGTAAGTTTGATCTTGCTGCAACACCGCTAGTCTGACGAAGGTATTTGTGACACATACAGGTGTCCCTCGTTACATCAGTGTGGAAGACGAGTATAGAGGCTATCGTATCCCCAAAAATACGACGGTATTGTGGAACCCTTGGTGAGTCTCGAATCACTATATGATTCAGTATGTCGCCGGGTTTTTTCAACGGCCGATCCAAGGTCTATGCTTCACGACGAAGAGATGTACCCAGACCCGTACACCTTCAATCCGGAGCGGTGGCTCAAAAGACTTCAAGACGGCCGGGTAGTAGTAAACTCGGATATTCCAGATATCACTCCAGCATTCGGGTTTGGTCGAAGGTTCGTCTCGTTGTTTAGCTTGAGCTCAAAAAAAAAAAGAAAAAGCTTGAAATCATAATGATAGAATATGTCCGGGGCAACACTTTGCTACTTCAACCCTGTTCCTGAACGTTGCATCCATCTTAGCGGTATTCGATCTCCTTAAACCCGTTGACAAATCCACTGGGGATATTATCGAACCAACTATGGAATTTGTTGATGCATTCGAAAGGTGGGTACTAGGTACTTGTAAATCGTGAACTCAGTAATAACCTTTTATCATACCAGATGTCCCGCTCCATTCAAGTGTGGCATCCGGCCACGCACGGGCAAGCACGAAATGCTAGTCCGTCAAGCAATGGAGCATCTGTAATCTGTGTTCCGATTTACTCGAGCTTTCTCCCTCCATCTTTCCCCTTTTCTATATTCCACCGTCTCAGTTTCTCCTGTGGCTCCCGAAAGAAAATGAAAGAAAATCCCCTTGCGGTTGGTAATAGTTGTATTCAAAATGTGTTCCAAAAAGTTTCAATACTATTGTATGTACTGCTATGCTACAAATTTCATTGCCCTCCTATCATCATATGACAACAACGTTCTTCTCGTCCATCCCACTTGCAAACATAGGTGAACTATCTGACACTGCGAAAAAGTTGGTGTCCTGAATGTGAAGAATTCCATGCTGGTGGGTGGTGAAACAGCAAATTACTCTTCCGTCCTATCACTTTCTCCTTATCCTTTCGTTTTGGAGATCATGATTAGTCATGAACTCGGGATTCTTTCTGATGTGACTTTGAATTACCTTCTGACCGACATTCCGAAGATCAAGAGAAGAAAATGGGGCTGATCGACAATTCGGGACCACAACTGGATTTGCCTCTACTCTGCGGGCCGGTTTGCTCAGCATGTTCGGCGGACATACGGATACAGCTATTGGGCCTATTTCCGTTTACCCGACCGCAATATAAAAATACAACCGCCTTGTTAACTATACACATCTCGCACTGGGGTAAGTATTGATAAATGAAACTCTGCCTATGAGTTGTCGATTGTTTCAACCACTCTTCTTCTCGAATCTGCGCCCAAAGGGGATTTTAAACAACTCGTCCAATCTGTAACGGGACGATGAAGTATGGAAGCGAATGTATCCTCTTCTGAAGTTCTTCCAGCACTCCAAGGCTATTTGATCACCTGCCAGCCCGTCCATTATAATTTTATTGGCTTCAGCGACGTCGTCAGCTACGCGCTGAAACGCCTCGTACTTTGCGATGCCGGATTCCTTTGCAAGCAGGGTTACGAGATTTTCTTTCTCTTCCCTAAGTTCCTCTTTATAAAATGAAAGTACGTCGCTGTTGGATGTAGATTATGAGTGAGTTAGTAGCTCAAAGAGAGGACGAATCAGCATGGAAGACTGGGACGTACTTCATGTAATTGATATAGATTGCCATTTGAGGCAAGTACTGGATGTACACTCCGACATCAATATCCTTTGGGAAAACAAGCATCGCAAAGGCATTTTGGACACCGGAAATACTCCGCAAGTAAGCCGCAAAACCCGCAGTTGGATTAAAGTTCTAAAAAAGAAAGTTGCGAGTTGAGAGCTGAGCGTCTGTAAACGAGATTTGGTTCGACTCACGGGGGTCACTTTGCGCATCTCCAGGTCTAACATCAAAGAAGTCATAAAATCCAAAGTGGAAGTTACGAACATATTGGACTGGATATGACCATAATACTTGAATGTGTCGAAGATAGTTTTGGCCAGAGCATCAAGGATGGGATCGTTCTGTGCCACCCCTTTGACCAGCCGTTCGTTGAAACCTTCCATGTGTTTGTGGTTGTCGTAAAACACATCGTCTACTGCGGCAGCAAGTGCGGAAAAGATGGCCATGTGGATTTGATTGATGGGAGTAAGCTGTGGTGGCCATGACGATTCCGATGGGGAAGTAAGTCTCGAGGTAGGGATGGAGCGACAGCTGGATGTGAAACTCGGATTCTAGAATATCCTTGCATTCTTGGTACAGGTTCTGGTCAAAGGGAAGCTGGTCAAGTGGGATGTCACATCTCTTGAGGAGATCTTGCACGACGTGCTTGATAGATGGCTTTGCAGGGGAAGATAATGCTGTCTGAGGAGGAAGGATTATTCAGTGTCACAAACCGATGCTCGATGATTGTTTGGCTCACTGTTTTGTTTTTGACTTGTGAATCGTTCATGTTGTTGTAAGTGAAGACAGGCGCGTAGAGTGGATTTCGTGCTGAGGACTGTCCTGCCAGATTGTTCTCGTTAAATAGGAGCCACTGAGACTCGATGATTAGTGCATTGCCGTGTTCCCAGGTCAAATTTTTCCGAGTCGGAGGTACCTCCGACTCGGCTTGTGCATTCTGCGGAGGAAAAACGTCCGTTTCTTGGATGAGAAGATTTTCCCCTTCATATCTTATCGTCATGCTGTGAGGAGCTGGCGGCACGCCGGGCGACGAGCAGCCCACTCACCTTGACTTCATCAATGGGGTGACTCACTGTACTCCCAGACCCACACGACAGACTCATACATGTATTTATTTTTGAGGATATCTTTGAGCAGATGTGAGCTGTGCAGGGGCAAAGCTAGTACCTGGCACCTATTATAGATTATGAGATTGTGATGTACAATGCATGAGGACAACTAGTAAGGCTTCAGATCAAGCTTCCTCCTCAATCACCAGTCATTTTTCCTGTGTTTGCTCTTAGCTCAATCCTTCCAAAGTCCATGGCACCTCCCTCACTACCCATTATATCAATAGTTTATCCAAGCCAGTTTCTCTGAAACACACAACTCCATCCTTCCACTCTACATACCAATTAGATGGTGCAGACATTTATCCAGAGGGAGTAGAGCACATATCTCAATGCAAATGCTTAATAAATTACCTTCCTGGAATCAAATACAACCCTGAGATCATACATTGGAGATATCCTTAACATAGAGTTGAGGATAAAGTCACTCTTCTCAGCCTGTAACATCACTTCACTGTCATTCTGTAGAGGGTCCAGTGCAGATGAGAATGATATCATTCTATTAGATACCTGCAACTCATGCCCACAACAATAGACAGGATTATTCATCCTCATTATAATCCATCCCACATGCACCTCAAAATTGGTTGGATGTATATCCAAGACAATTAGACTCTGGAAGTCTGTACTTGGTCCTTATCCATCACTTTTTGGATCACTAGTCAAATCCAGCCTGCCCCAGTGGAGCAGGCAGGTACAAATTCATTGAGCTTGTACTCTTATGTAGAGTTGCTGATCTCTAGATACCCCATTTCAAATTAGACTGTGGACATCTATTTTGTAGATCTATGTGCATTATATCTCTAGCATTCTCTAGACCTGATCAATTGTTTTTGACTGCAATGTTTTTGTATAGAGTTAGTCATATTTGTGAACCATGATCAGTTGTGCAATTGGACTATGTTAAGAACCTGACCACCATATGGAGTATAACATGTAGGCACTGCTGCTAGCTGGACCCTGTTTATTTTTGAAAGACAGGATATTTATTTCACTTCTTTCAGTCTTTACCCTTTTATTACAAACTGTTACTTCTGGCTCATTTTTTTCAGGTTTAGTTCTCTTAGCAGGTATTGTAATTTGATTCATGTCAAACATATTCTTGGTGTAGTAGTGTTTTGTGAGCTACAACTTTGATTGGAATACAATAATTGACTGCTATTTGTAGAGACTGCTTTTTACTTCCAGCTAATATGCCACTTTACTTGAGTTTTTAATGTCATGAAGTGTGTACTATTTTCATCTATCTTCATATGATCTCTTTTCCTTTCACTACGATACACAACATCATCCCCGTTTCATCTCTTGATTCTATCTTTATCCCACTGCTTTCCATTACTTTCCGTGACGTTCTACCAGTTTCTGCATGACACCAGGTCACGACATCATAGGTCACATGCCAGGTAGTATATATAGGACGACTTGTCACCTAGTCCCCCATCTTGACCTCTTTGTCATTGGGACTAGGTGTGTATTTGTACTTCGTAGGATACTGGGCAGTATTGATCATCTTTGTCATTGGGACTAGTTGTTGACTGTCGAGCCTCTGCTCCAGTCTCTGTGTGTTTGCTACTGGCGCTTCACCACATTTAAGGCATTTGGGGTTGGAGGGCTGCTTGCAGGAGGCTGGAAAGCATAGGAGGCTTTTGAAGGCACTTTGGAGAAGGGTTTTAAGAACTAGCCAGGGCTGACCACTGGGGAGACTTATGGGGGAGAGACTGCAGTCTTTTTGTACTTTTGAGATGCCTTATCTACTCAAAAGATTGAAAGAACTACTTATGGAAAAAAAATAATTGAGATATGAATTCAATCATATGACAAACTGATAAAGACAGAGACAAGATTGTCCAGGAGACCAGAAGGATCTATTCAAATGAAAGAGCCCCCTGTAATCCAAGTCTCTAAGCATAGGTATTGAAAACCAGTGCTTCACAGGGTGAAGAGGCTCAGAATTTGGGTATGGGGGTCCATTGTGTTGAACTGAAGCTGTTCACTGAGCACCAGAGTGTGTTCAGTTCATGTCACTTTCTCCTGATTGAGACCAAATTTTCTAGCTATGTAGCAGATGATGTGTCAGCTCCTTACAGGTGCTTTTGTTATTCTTGCTTCCCTTAAATAGTACATAGGGTGTGATCTATATGGTAACTTTTTCCAGTCACCTATTAAACATCTCAGATCACCCTCCTGAAATAAATAGTACACTGTATCATCATATAATTATTCACAGCTCCTTTGTGCCCCTTGGGAAATATATATTTAGCCCTCTTCACCTCAAAAAAATCAGACTTTCCTCCCTCAAAATAATAAACTTGGGCCCACATCCTCTTTGTGTTTTAGAAATGAACCAGTACTCTGCACTAGAAAACAATTCATCCTTGAATTATTGATCTATACCTTCTGCAGCTGTGCTTGAGAATATGATCACTCCCAATCCTGCATTCCAGGTCTTAGTTTACCAAGTCTTATCCTTCAAATCAGACATCAACCAGAGATGAGCAGGGTTGGCCAAACCCATGGATGTTCACAGGTAGACCTGGCTATATACCCACAGGTTTGTCTACCCATGGGTAAGGATACCTGTTTCCCATGGGTTTTGAAGGATAGGGGTTTCAAAAATCATGCAAAAACCCATGGGTACCTGTGACTACCTGTGTAAGAACTGTGTAGAGTAGCCTATTTGATAGTAATCAGTACTAAAGTATTGCAATAGAGGTTGTAAGAAGTGAATAAAAGTATTTTCAACTAATCACAATACATCAACAACCAATCTTGATAGTTTTGTTGCAGATATTCTCAGTATAGATACCCATGAGTACCTGTTCCCACAGGTTGGAAAAGGATGTGGGTCTGAGTTTTAGAACCAAGGGTACCTGTGTCAAGGATGCAGGTACCTGCCAGGGTGACCCATGCCCATCTCTGACATCAACTGTTTATTGAGGAGTTCCAGGGCAAGTGTGCACACAGAAATCAAGATAAGTAGAATTATTCTCCTACATAAGAGTATTCCCAAGCTGTGCAGACATTATCTTGAATGGTTCAAATACAATAAGTGAATATGCCTTTTTTTTTACAGAACTGGATCAGCCACTAAACACATTTACAAATAGTGGGATCCGAATAGTTGGCTGTGTGATCTTCTTGCAGGTCAGCTAAGCCAGTGAGCTCTTCTTCACAGCTGTTGATAGCTCTGAGTGTACTAAGTATAGACCACAGTCAAAACACCTGAGGAATGGATAACATCATACATTACTTTCAACTCCATAGTCCAGCATGTCCATGTCAGCTGAAGCTTGTAAGCTAGAGGATATGACAAATTCAGCCCAGGACAAATGAATTCTCATCCTGGGACTTGGGATCTTGAAGCTTTCAGTGGTATATAAGCCTCACCAAGACCTAATTACACTCTTGAAAAGCCTCAGGGTATTATAATCTTGGTTCCTTATGGTTACAAGACTTGCTTATAAGCATCTTACATGGTCTCCCCTGAGCTTTTTGCCCTTCCCCCGCAACAGTGATCCAGATGATATCAAGTTTCCTATCACACTTTCCAAATTACACTGATGAACTCTCATTTCCATGACAGTTGTAATCTGTCTAGCAGGAGCTTTCTTTGCCATGCTTCAGTTGATCTGTCATGAGCACAATGGTGCTCCAGGACCAGTGCATAGGACTTCATGGTTATATGGTACATTATACTTACTTTCTGACCATGACAAGTTCATCTTTCAAATTTCAATCATTTACCTCTGGGGAATCTCCATGAACTGGAGTCTTTTATTGCAGTCCTATTGTCATATCCAAATCAAATGGCACCAGAAAGAACAGTATGAATTTACATATCACCTCAAGGGGTGTTTGTTTGTATGTGACTTCCTTCTTGGATAGGCCAGTCTAGGTGACTGGATACTACATTCAATCACACCTATTTACTTCTGACCCAGCCACTTTAATCATACATTCATCATGGCTCCTCCACCAAAATTGAGACCATCACTCAGGGAGACTTGTTCTCTGGTTCAGGGGAAAGTTATTGAGAGGAGCATTTCCACTCTCTGGCTAATTTTATTTTTTGACACTATTGAGTACCATAAGAACTGGCTCCATTATGCTTGATTCTGGAAGGTTTTCAACAGTCTGGCTTCCTCAACTACCAACTCAATCTTGCCAACACAACAAGGTCCTCCCCAAAGTTCTCTATAATTTCAACACCACCCTGGGAGCAGTATGGAATCCTCCCATTGTACTCTGCTGACCAGAGGTGGAAGGATCATTGGCAGTAGCAGAACGAGAACACTTACTTTCCCATCTTTGAAGGTGAAGAAGGAAACAAGCTGTGAGAACACCAAAAAGCCTAAGTAAATTGAGGTGCTGATGTCAGTGTACCATGCTTATTCTGATCCATTCTAGGTAGGAACTTATGATAGAGTAAATGCATTCAGAAGCTGCTGAGAGAAGCTCTTGGCCTGTGATTACCACACAAAATCAGGATCAAACTGGGAGGGGCTGAGCTTTTTAGACCTACCAGAGCACAGTATTCAAATGATTGATGGGGATCTGAGGGTGAATAGGGTATTGATCAGTTTGCAGAATTACAATAAGGGAAAATTAAATTACTCACAAAGTTCAAGATCATTGTGCCTGTGGTGAAAAGTGATACAATACTGTTGAATGGTGCGAAGCCACACACAGTGGATAATACCAATCATGCTACTTATCCAAAGTAAAAGAAACCTGGACAAAATCAGCTCATGGCTGTGAACATTCTTGTGGAAGAGTTGCAAGTTACTTATCTTGTTCAAAAATAAAATACATAAATCTACATTTCTGTCACCTCCAAGGACCAGCCACTCTGAAAGCCTGTATACTGTGAATGATAGTCAAGATAGCAAGCAAATACTCAAACATGACCATCAGAATGTGTTGAAGTAGACGAACGGACAGTAGACTAGCGTACTCGCCTTATGTAATCCCACCTGTATTTTTACCTGGTGCGACAGTCAAGGCTTCTTTAGTCTTGACTCTTGTGCTACAGGTCTGTCGTATTTTTCTTTATAATATTCTTCAGTCTTGACTCTCACACTACAGACATAAAAGGTTATGGGCCCTGAGGCCTAAATTCCACTGTCATTTACTCTCTCTCTCACTTCCAGCTTGCTTGTCGTCTTCTCAACCTCCAAAAAGAAATTTTTTCTGCACCTAATTCTACCCACCTTTTCTGTTGCCTCCGCACTCGCTCGTTGTCTTCTCGACTCCCAAAAAAAATTTCTGCACCTAATTCCCCTGTCAACTCATTGTCCTCTCAACTTCCAAAAATTTCTGCACCTAATTCCACCCACTTTCTCCATCACTTCCATGCTCGCTCGTCGTCTTCTCGACTCCCAAAAATTCCCACACATTGTCCTTGCTGTCAATACACCCACATCTCTACTCGAAAATTCTCCTACAGCACTTACAACACTTTACTCCACCCCAATATCCTCATCATGTCTGAATCCAGTAAAGGCACACCCACCATCATTCTTACAGCCACCAACTTTAAAAAATGGCTTCCTGCAATTGAAGATCTTCTAAAATTCCATGGACTCTATGGGTACATCACTGGAACGAAAAGAAGGCCCTGAGTTACTGATGAAAACAACTTGACTACCAATGAGGACCGGCTGGACAAATACCTCACTGGCCTTGACAAGGCCTGTGGTCTGATCTCAATGGCCATTGACAGCTCTCAAAAGCCTCATGTTGCAGCTTGCCGGGATGACCCAAAGAAGATGATGGCAGTTTTGAGGGGTGTACACATACAGCAGCAGGCTGGAAACCGATTCAATGCCCTCAACGATCTCTTATCCATCCAGAAGGGTGAGGATGAGACCCTCTCCACTCTCATTGGTCGTGCCAGTGATGCCATTCAATTCCTTCACGATCTCACCCCAACCACCATCAAAACTGAAGCTGATGTCCTGCTTGGTAACTCTGGCACCCCTTACACTCTTCAGGACCTCTATGATGACCTTGAGTGTATGGCTCTCATCCGCTCTCTGCCACCCAAGTATGATCCTCTCACTCGCCCTCTCTTGGTCAGTAAAGACCTGTCTACCCAGAAGGTCAGAGAAGCCTATCACGCAGAGGAGTCTCAGGCATGCAGCAGAGAGTTTGCTGCTGCTGCACAGGGTATTACGCTCCAGAGACCACAGGTGCTGTGTGGATGGTGCACCTATACTGGCCACTTGGAGAAGGACTGCTGTCATAAGGAGGCTAATAGGAAGCACACTCAGGATTATGTGCAGGGTTTGCTCTCTGGTCAGATTCAGCCTGGGAAGAAGTCTTAGAAGAATACTGGGAATGTTGTTCAGGAGGAAACTGCCACCAA
The DNA here is from genome assembly GCA_014904975.1 of Marasmius fiardii PR-910. Classification (NCBI taxonomy): domain Eukaryota; kingdom Fungi; phylum Basidiomycota; class Agaricomycetes; order Agaricales; family Marasmiaceae; genus Marasmius; species Marasmius fiardii. The sequence continues at coordinate 17,773 of MU128066.1, read as the reverse complement.
AGCGAGTACTGTCTCTCTTTCTCCGCTACTTCATCACTGGAACCCCAATACAGGAGCCACTTCTCACATGACACCTCATCAACACTGGTTCAAGAACTATCGACGTTATGTTGTGCCTATACATCTGGCCAACAATCAGGTTGTTTATTCAGAGGGAAAGGGGGTGGTTGTGTTCAATCCTGAGGGGGGCTTGAGGCTGGTTCACTTCTCTGATGTACTCCATGTACCTGATTTGCACAATAATCTACTCTCTCCATTCCACCTTACATGCCATCATGGCTACTCTATCAACATCAAGCAGAACACTATGCACTTCTTGCATGGCGGTAATCTTCAGTTCACCGCTACTGTTGGTGACAACAATGCTGGTCGTCTAAATGGTGTGACTCTATCTCATGCTGAGTCTGCTGCCACTTCATTAGCATCGACCTGTCCCCATGACACTACCCTTGCTCACCGTCACTCTGCTCATGTCAATAGTAGAGTCTGTGACAGGATGATTCGAAACAAGATTGTGGATGGCCTTGAGCAATTCTCACCTGCACCTGTAGATCCCATCTGCAAGCCATGTCTCCATGGCAAGCAACACTGCCACAACATCCCACACTTCTCTACACCATGCAACCAGCGTATTCTTGCCTACATTCATACCGACCTCAAAGGTCCCTTCCCCATTCAGAGCTGTGAGGGCTACCACTACTGGATCATCTTTGTGGATGATGCTTCTGACTATTGGGTGGTCGAGGTTCTGAAAGTCAAGGGTGACACTTTTCAGGAGCTGAAGGCTGTTGTGACTTGAGTTGAGAATGAGCATGGTGTTACAGTTCAGTTCATCTGGGATGATGCTGGAGGGGAGTACATGGGGAAAGCGTTTGACCAGTGGTGTAGAGAGAAGGGAATTCAGCATGACCAGACGGAAACAGCTGAGCCACACCAGAATGGCAGAGCTGAATGTGCAAACTGCACCATCGTGGAGGGTGCCTCTGCTATCCTTGCTGAATCCAAGCTCCCACAGAGTTTCTGGCCTCTCACAGTACGTTTCTTTGTTCATGCTCAGAACCGTTGCCCCACTTCGAACCTCCCTGACTCTACTCCATACACACTTTGGAAGGGCCATAAACCCGACCATAGTTATTTTCGAGTCTTTGGGTGCCATGCATGGGTTCTCAGGAGGAAGGAAGATTGTTGAGGCCTGGAATCCCATACCATCCCATGCATCTTTGTAGGCTATGCTCCACATAAGAAGGTGTGGCACTTCTGGGACCCTTTGGCTCACAAATTCTATGAGTCCAGCCATGCTACATTTGATGAACGTGTCTTCCCAGGAAATCATCACTCTTCTACTCCTTTCTATCAGGGAATGTCAGATCAGGGAGGAGAACTACTCACTGATCTTCCTCTCCCAGTTGAGGATCCAATTGACAATGAGAATCTCATACCTCACACACACCCACCTGTCACTACCCCAGATCCTCCTTCTCCTACTCTTCCTGACATCAGAACACCACCTGGCTCACCCATTCCTGAAAACATGGCAGATCTATCTCCGCTCTCAACCCCACCTGATACACCTCCATCTTCTCCACCGCTACATGGACACTTTGAGCCTGAATATGATAACCATGGTCTCATAATTCCTGAACCCAATACTGGATGGGGATTCCACACCCGCAACTGTCTCCCCTGGAACTATGGTGCTGGTAACATGACTAGCACAGTCTCTGATATTGATCTCCTTGCTGGTGCTGCATTTGCTGATGAAGATGCCAGCTACTGTGACTTCTCCTCTGCACATGAGATTGCCTTCAGTTGTGTGCTTCTACGGGAGCAAGCAATGTACACTACTGCTCATGACAATGAACCCAAGTCATATCAGGAATCCCAACAGCAACCAGAGGAGGAGGCAGCAAAGTAGTGTGCTGCAGCTCTTGAGGAGCTCCAGTCTCTTCTAGACCATGGGGTATTTGAGCTTGTTCCCAGACCTGATGGCAGGAAGGCGATTGGGAGTCGATGGGTATTGAAGGTCAAGCAGAATGGGGATGGCTCTATTGAAAGATACAAGGCAAGGTTAGTTGGAAAGGGGTACTCCCAACGACCTGGTTTTGACTTCACAGAAACTTTCTCTCCAACACTGAAGTGGGCAGCCCTGCATGCTATTCTAGCACTTGGTGCACTCGAGGACCTTGAGCTGTGGGGGGTTGATATTTCTGGTGCATTTCTCAATGGGGACTTAGAGGAGGAAGTCTTTATGGAGCAACCCGAGGGTTTCCAAGAAAAGGGACCAGGATGGGTATGGAAGCTCAAGAAATCTCTCTATGGTCTGAAACAGGTGGGACAACAATGGCATGTGAAGCTCAATGATGTGCTCACCACACAGATGGGTTTCACTCGAGTTCGATGTGATCACAGTGTCTAGGTATTCCGGCGGGATCAGGTACACATCATCATTCCAGTCTTTGTCGACAATGTTACCATTGCCACCAAGTCTATGGCTGACGTTCAGAAGACCATCTCTGAGCTATGGAAGCATTTCAAGCTGCATGATTTAGGACCACAGACTTTCCTTCTAGGTGTCAGCATTCATCGAGATCACACAACACATACACTCTCACTCTCCCAGCACCAATACATCCTTGACATCCTCAAAAAGACTGATATGTCTGACTGCAACACTGTTTCTACTCCTCTTGATCACCATATCCGTCGCCACTCGTCCAGACATTGCATATGCTGTGAGTGTACTTGCACAGTTCCAGAGGAACCCAGGTCATATACACTGGGTGGCCTTGAAGCGAGTTCTGTGATACCTGAAAGGTACGCTGAACTATGGGATCCGGTATGGACCAGATCAGGCTTGGGAGGATGGAGAGCTGTTCACAACGTACAGCGATGCTGATCATGGGAGAAACCTGGACAATGGGAGATCTACTAGTGGATTTGTGGTAAAGATGGGTTCAGGGGCAATCAGTTGGGCCAGTCACCTGCAGTCATTTGTTACCCTCTCCACCACAGAAGCTGAATACATCAGTGCTGTCACCGCAGGTCAGGAAATTCTTTGGCTCCGAAACCTCCTCACAGAGTTTGGTTACACATTCTCACGTCCTTCACCTCTATGAGTTGACAATCAATCAGCTATCTCTGTTGCTCGGAACCCTGACCATCATGGATGTGTTAAACATCTTGATCTTCGATTTTACTGGCTTTGCGACAAAATCTCCACATCCAAAACCATTTCTATTGCACATATTCCCACTACCAACATGCCTGCAGATCTTCTCACAAAGGCACTTACACGAGATAAATTTTATACTCTTCTACTGTTATTAGGGATTACAGACTTGTCTGTTCAGGGGGGAGTGTTGAAGTAGACAAACGGACAGTAGACTAGTGTACTCGCCTTATATAATCCCACCTGTATTTTTACCTGGCGCAACAGTCAAGGCTTCTTTAGTCTTGACTCTCGCGCTACAGACATAAAAGAATGGACAAGAGGGTATTTGCTTTCATAATGATGAGAGCAGCTTCTCATCAAAGGGAGCAAACTTTTTACCTCTGTGAGAATAGAAAACACAAACATGAACAATGTTCCAGAATTGAGAATAAAGTAACTGAGGAAACAGGATTGCTCACATCTGGATACTTGAGCTTCTAGTACTCAAGGCCCAGTACATGCATCTGTCAAAGGGATACCTACATTTCAGCCCGATTAAATAATGTAGATAATCAACTATGGGAACATCTCAATTTCCCATTCTCTATTTGCATCCTGAGCTTCTCATTCATGAACTTGTAGCAGCTAGTACCATGCCATTGGGTGTAGGAGTAATGCTACTCTCAATAATCTATATCTTTTTATTTATGTAGTAAGTGAATATATAATCATTATTGTTTATAAAGGATGGGAAGATAAGGTGGATAATGATCAAGAATGAATAGCAAGTAGGAAAAATACAAAGTGACGGAGAGAGAGAGAAAAAAATCAGCTGATGACTTCATCAGATCACCAGAGGCCAGCTTAACAGTCTGTCATGATGGGATTGATGGGCTGTTTCTGGTCTGACAAGGAACAAATTCTACATAAAATTCAAATTCGTAACTGGCTATTGGAAGGATGAGTAAACTCATCCCTGGGCCTTCTCATCAATTTAACATCAGCTCTAACATTCTATCCACATCCTTATTCTTTCCCTATACCATAGGCTATACAGGTCTAGGGCTCATCCTACCTGCACTTCATCAATTTGGCATTTGATGACTTATTGCCTCAATGGAAAACCTATGATTTATAAATATGTTATATGTCATGCCTTTTCAATCATGTAGATAGGTGGCTCACATTAACTCTGGTGGGCAGTGTGGGGATTCAGACTCCTTGTGGGTAATAACTGATTCAAATCTGCATATTGCAAGAATATTTGGGGTGGTTGAATGTAGTTCATGTATTGGCTGTTAAAATCTATTTTGCCAAGTTATGTGAAAAGAAGAAAGGAATAGCAGCTAAATATACTGATTGAGAAACTTCATACACTGAGGTGATGTATGAAAAGTAACACCACACCATTCTTATGTCTCTTGCCCAAAGTTTTCTGAAGAAGCTTGAGGAGGTGTGTGTTTTGGTTTGTGATTCTTCTTTGCCTTTCAGTACTGACAATTTGCTGTGAGGGGTTACAGAACTAAATCTTCTGCCTGCTTTGTGTCAACCCTCTACAGACCCCCTTCAAGTATGAGAAGAAGTAGAGTTTGATTCAGATGTCTGATTTGACAGTTAGTTGTCAAGTTCAGTGTATATGGAATAGAGAATGGCCATGGAGATATAAGTGAAACAAGAGTTCAATTAAGAGTAGTAGGATCTGCTGAGGCATACCTATTTTAGCAAGATAGGGAGAGTGGGGACTGAGTAGGGATGGTTTGAAAGTAGTTTGGAATGCAGAGAGAACTGTTTTAAGGGTAGTGAAAGAGTTCCTGGAAATGCTTATACTTATACAACTCATAAACATAAACAACAGTATATAGGAGGGAGCTGTCTAATAGCAGAAAAAGCAGGACAGCTTCAAATAGTGTGATCTTATGAACCTCACTACAGATTTTTCCATTTTATAGACCTAGTTTTACCCCGCCAACAATTTGGTTTTTAGTCTATATACTAAATGAACATACTTTTGACAACTGACTAATCATCCAAATCTTGATGCTTCCCAATAACATCATTAGTTGTTGGTTGTTCATGAGTGAAATATGCAACATACCCTATTTTCAGATTCAGATGAGCTTTTGTGAAACAGTAACTTTTGGGAGGACATCCAGGTTTTTTAAGGTTGACCCAGCAAGGAGAGCAAGAGAGAGGTAGTGCTACTTTCTGCCCTTTTTTGTGCTTGGTGGGTCAGTATAGACCTATGCCTGTGTCACAAAGTGTGTACTATTCTTATTTTCCTATGGTCTCTTTTCCTTTCTTCACAATACACGATACTATCCTTGTTTCATCTCTTGAGTCTATTTTCATTCCACTGCTTTCCGTCACCTTCCGCTATGTTCTATCTGTTTCCGCATGACACCAGGTCACGACATCATAGGTCACATGCTAGGTAGTATATATAGGACGACTTGTCACCTAGTCCCCCATCTTGACCTCTTTGTCATTGGGACTAGGTGTGTATTTGTACTCTGTAGGATACTGGGCAGTATTGATCATCTTTGTCATTGGGACTAGTTGTTGACTGTTGAGCCTCAGCTCCAGTCTTTGTGTGTTCACTACCGGCACTTCACCACAGCCTGCCCATCTGTACCCTTGTTTATCCACAGGCCACTAGCACTTCAAGTACTTAATTCAATATTCATTCTCACACTGGCCATGCAATGGATTGTGTTTGATACTACATATAATGTGATTTGCAATGGGTAATACAGTTGAATACTCCAGATGGAATAAGGTCATATGGAATTGGATTTGTATGGAACAATGTTGGGAGGCAGGATATTCCACTGATACCTTATCCAGAATATGGAATATACTTTCAGATAGTTCCTCCACTCATATTCCATATCATGAGTATAAATTTTAACTTTGATATTATAAATTCAAGCATTCCAAGAGAGGTTCCATCCTTCTAAATGGGTTTCATTAGTACATAAACTTACTACATTCCAGAAGCAACATTAAGATAAATTGAAGGGGCTTAGAATCACCCATTTTGAGTTTGATCAGAGTTTGAGAGTGTAATATTAGTACCAATATCAGAATCTGTGTAAATTGGCTAGAAGAAATCTAGAAAGAACAGGAATTTATCCAGAAAGATTCAGAAAGAATTGGAGGGATATATGGTATGGAATATCTGTCATTTGGAATGCAAAAGTCATAGAACTAACTATATGAATATGAGATGTTTAACTGTATAGATAGGGTATTGACAACCATGAAAGAAGGCAGAGTAATATCTATCAGATCAGACATCTCAATAATGCAGCTGATATTTGGATAGCCTTGAGAAGTTAAATTTTGACTTGTGTTGTCCAGCAGATGTGTCTGAATCACCCAATGTTCACCTTTAGATGAACACTTTTACATTGGAATTCCACAGTTTTGATGGCTAATCTTGAACTTCTTGAGCTGGGTAATAAGAAATTGCATTCTATATAGTGCCAGAAGCTGGCAGATATTAAGACATTGAATCTATGATTGGTTCTACAGTGGTTATCACCATTGAATGAAGTACCTCAACCCTTGTTATCTTATGTATTCATGGGGTGAAAATGTACTTTGTAGAGCAAGACACAAGTTTCTAAGCCATTTGCCACAAATTCATGCCTGTTTTGTACACTTGATTTCACATGTTTGAAATTTCTTCATAACCTCAGACTCATTCCTGCCAGTGGACTTCCACTGGCCCACATATCACTATGTCAAAGCTAACTAATTCAGTGCTCAAGACTGAACATTGAGAAATGGTGAGGGTAGTGCAACCATTGAACATTGAGTAGCCGCTTTGCCCTTGATTTTGCCTTTTTTGTCACTTCTCATTCCTGATTCAAGACTTTCGTTATGGGCACATCAAGTGCAATTTCCATACCATTCCAAGCCTCTGGTAAGCAATAATTGTGTGAGGAGTAGAGCATGCCAACTACAATCAAAAGGCTGCAATTCCACAGTAGGCATATCCAAGCTCCCTCACGACAGCCTATCCAGTAGTTGGAATCCATTGATTTGGGTCTGTTGTTCTTGCTGCATGGACCCGGAGATGTCAGCAAGAGCGATTTAGATCAGATTTTGGATTGAGTCACTGCTGTGAACTTGAACAGTACACTGTATGCCTGTTAATCTCATTCCAGCCTAATCACCAAGGGGAATGAGTTCATACTATGGGCAAAATCCTGGGCAGTAAAAAGTTGGACCATACACCTGGCTGTCATGACATGGTTCAGTTGGTGATAGACCAAACAAGTTATGTCTAGGTCAGATATAAAGTGAGAAGACTTGTCTCACTGCTGACCATCAGTTGACCGCTGTTCAAGTGGGGAGACCTCCAGTCCACACGGGATGTTGCCCACAGTGTCAGGATAATGGTGGTATTTCACATAGTATTAGCATCATTTCCAACTCGTATCCTTGCACAGTGAGTCGTGGTCTGTCATGTGCTTCCAAACCTCCGATGTAGAGCTCGGACCACTCAAGGACCACCCATTACAAATTCTTCAAGGCTCAAGCCCTCTAGGAATGACGCACTGTTAGTATCGTGGACAGTGCCCTAGCAATAAAGTAGACCTTTATTGCCGCTTTTATTCGAGGTGAAAAGTAATAGTGACAAGAGGATATAAGTCATCGAGTCACTGACTATGATACTCAACACCGAATTTACACCTCTTTGAACCCATAATTCATGCAAGAAATCTTTTGTTTCAAAAAATCTAACATAACGTTCAACATAAGTCACATGACTTATGCTTAGTTGCTTCCAGTGCCAGCTTTAACGGGTCAATGAGGTACGAAAGCGAACATACCCTTTTTCAAAGTTCTTCCGGAATGTGCTCATTATGTAAATAGGTCGATACTTTGAATGAGTTCAGTGCCTTGGCACTAAGGCCTAAGGGCTTCGAGGACGGTTAACTATTCTTGTTCTCGCGCCTCGCACTTCCTCCTTTTACATCGCTCCTCACTTTTGATCTGAAGCTTCCGTCTAGAGAATCTATTGGGTATGTCGATTCCGATTTTCATACTATTCGAGCCTCCGATGAGTGAGAATTTGACTGGAGCATATCAACCATGTCGAAAGGCCGTATGAGTTCAGGCAGAAGGTGTATCCAGGCCTGTTCACGACAATCAGCTTATCCAACAGTCGACCTCCAGTGATTGAACCTATTCTACCGCATGAAGTCGGAGATACAGCGAAGATGTGGCGTGGGATTGAAGTCTCAGGGACCAGTTACAAGTCGCCGACGTGAACAGTCGATTTCTCTTTTCACATCAGTAGTATCAAAGGCGACAAAAACCAGAAAACGGATACTTTCCGCATGCCACATTTATAACCGTCCGATATCCCACAATTCCAACTATCTCTATGTCGCGGTCTGCCATCGGGATGAAAGCGACTTCAAACTTTATTCCTAGGGGTCGGCCCCCCGCCTATCCGACGATCCAGGAATGCCATTGTATTATCATAAACGAAGCTCAACCCCCGATATTGCCGCTCCAGCATATACAGATGAGTCGGAAGTACGTGCTGAACTCAGTTCGAGGATGATGATGGGGATGAGTAAGCCGGGTAAGTCACACTGTGACGCTTAGTGACGGCTCGTGACACTGACATTTGAATTTGATCCGAACTTGCACCTCTTTGGACCCATAACTCATCTGAAAATCCAAAAACCGCGGCCCGCTTTCTTTGTCCCCTCATATCTGCATGAGAGTTGGGAAGTGAGGGGAAATTTGGTCACTTGAAAACGTTAGTGGAGCCCACTGTCTACCAAGTTTTTGGAGTTGGCGGCGTTCGCTTATAAAACTCTCCAGGGCTTCCCTGTCAAAGCTCCATATTTCGTCAAATCCCTATGACGCAAAGATGACATCGATACCTGTCGCGGTCACAGGCAGTTCTCGATCTATAAAAGGATGTCGCGACGCGAACTTTTCTCACAACTCTCTCCGAATCAGTAGATCCTCGAACACAGTCCAAAGCTATGTCTCCTGGTACGTGGCTCTTGTGCAATATCGTCGTAAAATGGTTCTTAATGCGGAACTCTCTCTGCTAGCCACCTCTCACAAGCACGCAAACCACGTCGCTGCCGGCCTTAAAGCTGCTATCCATAATCCTCGCGTCTCTGACGAGGCTAAGGAACGCGCTAAAGAAAGACTTGAAGGCATGGGTGTCACTGTAGAATTCGATGAAGAACACGAGAAACGTGTCCTTTCTGGATACAAAGCTGCTCTTCACAGTGCGTGTTTCCCCATCTATGTACTTTGCTATCACTCACAAAGAACATTTGACAGACGAAAATGTTTCCGATGAGGCGAAAGAGAACGCCAGGCAGAAACTTCGGGAAGCTGGAACTCTCGAGACTCGTGAGGAAGATTCATCGAACCAGCCGCTTCGTGATGAACACCAGAATCATGTCCTTGGAGGATACAAGGCTGCTTTGGCCAGTACGTATCATTGCCGCTTCTCCGATTTAGCAGGATCTCTTACAACTCTAATTTAGACCCAAACGTATCCACCGAAGCAAAACTTCATGCCGAAACTATTCTTGAGGAGCATGATGCATTGTAGATGCTGAAAATCTTGGACTCGCTGTCTACCCTCCCTAATTGTATCATAAAAAAGTTATGTAGTACTTAATTCGTTGTAATTACTTATTCATCGGACTCGGTAAACTAAAAGGTTTTACTAAGTAAGTCCGCAGTGAGGCTTGAATATACTAACAGAATTGTATCCCTATTCTTCAACTACTCTTCTCTGCGCGTCAAACTGAAACTTCAAACAACTCGTCCAGCTTGTAACGGGGCGATGAGATATGGAAACGAACATATCCTGCTCTGTAGCTCTTCCAGCAGTTCAAGGCTCGTTGATTACTTGCTAACCCTTCCAGTATAATCCTGTCGGCTTCAGCGACGTCGTCAGCTACGCGTTGGAACGCTTCGTAATTTGTGATTCCTGACTCCTTCGCAAGCAAAGTAACAAGGTTTTCTTCCTCTCCCTTAAGTTCCTCTTTATAATACGAAAGTACATCACTGTAACATAAGGTGATTATCAATGAGTTGGAAGTCCAAAGAGAGGATGGAAGAATCACGCGTACTTCATATAATTGATATAAATTGACATCTGAGGCAAGTACTGGATGTACACTCCGACGTCGATGTCCTTTGGAAATATCAACATCGCATAACCGACTTGAACACCAGAAATGCCCCGCTTGTAAGTTGCAAAACCCGCGGATTGGTTAAAATTCTAGAACAGTGGGCGAGGGTGAGAAACGAAAAACGACATCCCAGATCCGAAAACGACTCACGGTAACTTTGCGTATTTCCATGTCCAGCATCAAAGAATTCACGAAATCCATATTCGAAGTGACGAATAGACTGGACTGTATTCGATTATAAAGTTTGAACGTGTCCTGGATATTTTTGACTAGAGCATCGAGAATGGGATGGTTCTGGGTGAGTCCTTGGACGATTCGTTCGTTGAAACCTTCCATCTCCGTGTGATGGTCATAAAAGATATCGTCCATCGTGGCCACTAGCGCGGTGAAGATGGCGACGTGGATCTGGTTGGCCTTTGGAAGATGGGTGCAACATGTGATGGCCGTGTAGACTCCGACGGAGATGTATGTCTCGAGGAAGGGATAGAGCGACATTGGAACGTGAAATTCGGATTCTAGTATTTCCTTACACTCGTCGTGAAAGTCTTGGTCGTACGGCACTTTGTCCAGCGGAATGTTGCATCTTTCTAGGAGATCATTCACGACGTGTCTTATGAGTGACTTTGTAGTTGAAGATAAAGATGTCTGAGGAGGAAGAATTTATTCAGTTCTACAGAAACGATGCGCTATGATCAATTGTAGAGCCCACCGTTTCGTTTTGGGCTTGTGGAATGTCCATGTTTGATTCAACTTTAGAGTGAAGGCAGGCGCGTGGAGTGGATTTCGTGCTGAAGAGGGTCCTGCCAGGACGTGCTCATTAAATAGGGAAGAGCATTGAAGCTTCGGGATTAGTGTGAATTGAACCGTTTAGCTAAAAATAGTGAATTCGGCGCTGGTACTTGAAGCTTGAAGCACGAAGTCGAGGAGCGCTGAGGGGAGCGAAAAGATCGAGGATGTTCGTGCTCTGCCGACATCTTTTGATCCGGAGCTTTCGCCTTGAAAATTGATTGGGTACGTCGAGACGACTTTCCGCGTTGTTCTGAGTTACGTGTCCGGGATCCCCCTAAGCACCCTCCTCTACGTACTCCTTTCTGTTAGTATTTTACAAGTTTCTTATTGACGTTTAGGAAGAATAATTAGGTATATAATCGCGTACTAATTCTCTAGTACGGTAGCAGTTTCAACACGAATTCTATATATTCTCCTCCTTTCTCACCTCTCGAGTGATCTTCTCCGTATTCCGTCTCGTGGACCGGCCTGATCCTCACATTACGGCGTTGTTATGAGTTACCGGCTCGACGGTGCTGCCGAAGCGCTTCATTTACCTTTTACAACCGTATATCTTTACTTCCATAGTATTTACCTTCTTCATCCGTTACGATTTACCGGTGGTTCATTTTTATGTGTAGAAATTTGAGCAAAGAATTGAGTTTCACTGGTTGAACCTGTAGATCGTTGGCTGCATGAAGTGGGAGACGCGGGGATATGCACATTTGTGGGATTGAAATAGTTTAGTGTTGTCGATTCGTTGAAACACCCGAGCCAGGTGTTCCAGCGGCAACCAAGACGGACAAAACGGTATTGCACACTGTAAGACTTGTCCTATGTCCAGCTTCTATGGTAAGTCGCGGTCTGCCGTGTGTTGTGGCATTCCGATGGAGGAGGAGGATAATACACAGCACGCTCCGCGGTTAAACGTTTGAATGCCCGGTCCGGGATGTACGATCAGGACGACTCATAGCCATAACAGATGAGCGGAAGTTCGGAACGCTCACAACTTTAAGCCTTCGGCGTCGGTAGAAAGTAACCATCAAATTCAGGGACTCACGGTGACTATAACCCGCTGTAACGATTAGACCGGTTGTGAGATAGGTAGGATTATTATCACTGAGTATAATCAGCCCTAAGTCTTACCTATGGATGTAAGCAGGGGTAAATATCAACTTGGGATTCACGACGCCATGATTCTTACGGGGGGTGTAGTCCACAAAAGCAATCGTTGTCCGTTTCTTGCAATGGGGTGAGTGCTAAAACCACTTTGTCTGATTTACAAAAACAGCAATTTGTGTAAGACTGACCAGCTGCAATATAGCCTCAGCAAACACCCTCGCCTACTGAAAACAACCTTGCGGCGTCTTCCCCCACCTGGGGGTGTTGGTGTCGGTGCCGGTGGAAGCGTTGAAGAAGTAGGGCCTACCTCTGGCTCTAAGAACTATTGGACCGCCTTGAGGGAGGAAGGTGCGCACAAAAGGTGGCTTAGAACGAGATATGAGGATACGAAGGGCCTATCTGGTTCATAGGATTCAGAAGTGAACCAATAGCTCTGCTTGAATACTCACAACGAATACTCATCATCTCATGTTTCGTAGTACGAACGTGTTTGGTTGCAGGGTGAAGATTAAGGAGGCGAGAGCGCTATGCGAGACGCAATGGAAAAAAGAAAATCAATATCGCAGCTGAACAAGAACGATAACAAACGAGAGGAAATGTGAGCGAAAAACAACGCACTAATGACCAACAGGTCGACGATCAGCTCGGCTTCACATAATTCACTCAAACCAATTTTATGACAGATTTGCCTCAGTTGCTCGAGCAGCGCGCCGGTTGACTAGCGTCCGACCATCGAGGAGTGACATTGTGTTCTACGCACTAGTATCGTGAACGGCGCCCAGAGATAGCCCTTTCATACAAGGCCGAAACTTGGAAGTACCTGCGAGGAAGGAGGCCCGAGTAACACAAGCTGAACCGGCGGTCATGCATAGTCATGCATGTGTAACGCTCGCGACAGTACGTGACGTTTGTTGAGTCGATTCTGACTCTGACCTTCATCCGAGAGTCCCTAGGCCTACAGCTCTCGTTGAGTTCTCGCCGATATACCCGAGCACACATCCCCTAGAAGAACATAATGAATTTCGAGGAATCTTGGTCGCTTCACAAACTCAAAGTAATCATGCGGTGGAGCCAACTCTAAAACTCCCTAGTCATTGTCAAAACTCCATATTTCAAGTCTTTCTGACGCAACAATATGATGTCACTTCTCCAATAATTGAGTGGGGCCGACACGGTCACATCCAGTTTTCGACCTATAAAAGGATGTCGCGACGCGTTCGTTGTTCTTCACAACTTTCCTCACAACCACAACCATTTTCGAATCAGTAGGTCCTCGAACACAGCCCAAAGCTATGTCTCCCGGTACGTGCCTCCTGTGTACTATCGTCGTACAATGGTCTTTAACGTCAAACTCTCTTCTAGCCACCTCTCACAAGGACGCAAACCATGTCGCTGCCGGCCTCAAAGCTGCTATCCACAATCCTCGCGTCTCCGACGAAGCTAAGGAACACGCTAAAGAAAGGCTCGAAGGCATGGGTGTCGCCGTAGAATTCGACGATGAACACGAGAAGCGTGTCCTTGCTGGATACAAAGCCGCCCTACATAGTGCGTGTTACTCATCCCGTGCCTTGCTATCACTCACAGAAAACATCTGACAGACGAAAACGTTTCCGATGAGGCAAAAGAGAACGCCAGGCAGAAACTCCAAGAAGCTGGAGTCCTTGAAACTCACGAGGAAGATCAATTGAAGGACGACGAACCGTCACGCGATGAACACCTGAACCATGTCCTAGGAGGGTATAAAGCTACTTTGGCCAGTACGCATCGTCGCCGCTTTCGCCAATTGTCACGATCTCTTACAACTCCACTCTAGATCCAAATGTATCCCCCGAAGCAAAGCTTCACGCTGCAACCATTCTTGACGAGCACGATGCTATGTAGCTCGGACTAAACAATATTCTCAATTCGCTGTCGCCTTGCTTGTCTTAATTGTACCATAGTAACGTCAGCAGTCGATTCATAGTTGTTTTGTTGTAATTACCTAGTGCCGAATTATTCTTTTCATTCCCATGTTGTTCCGAGGCGCGAATAGTCATTTTAGCCCTACTACGGTTCCCGAGTCCAAACTTGACATGGATGATCAAAATGCATGTTAGTTTGGTTTATTGCGCGTGGCTGCTGAGCGCCGAGTTCGTTAATCTAATCATTAACGCTAGTTCATAAAGGTTTGAAAGTTGCACTCGTCGGATGGATCGATTTTCTACTTGTGTGTATTGATAATTGGCATTCGTGTTCAACTTCGATAAACTAGCTATCCGTGTAGTGAGTACATTGTAAAGATCTTGAATGGTTCCAGGGATATGACTGTAACGGAAGTAAAATGCGCGTGTGGCATACAATTGGATGAAGCATGGGAAAAATCAACAAGAGGAACGACAATACTTCAGACGTCCGAGCCACAAAAGAGAAACCAAAGATCCAACCCCATCTACACGTTCAAATTTTCCCACTCTTCTCCTGAAGACGACAAGGACAAAATTCAACATGATCAATCAACTTGTCTTTCCTCCCAAACGTCTCGTGGCACCACTGACAAGGATATGTGATACCCCAGTGCTTCTCCCGAATGTGAAGTCCCAAGCGGTACGTCCCAGAGTATGCAGAGACGCATCCTTGCCAAGGACAAAAGACTTTATGGGCTCCACTGGCTCCTCTGATGCTGTGTGGGGGTGATTTCAGGTGATCGTTGAGACCGAGAGGAGTGACCGACTGTCCGCATTGGCAACCGTAGGGGACAAGATTCTGAGGTTCCATGGTGTTGACTCGAGTATGGACTAATGAAGATGGAGGGTTCTTCCTCGGCCTGCCGCGTTTGACTTCGTAAGGGATGTGGCGAGTGGCAGCAGGAGGTGAACGCGTGGGGCCACCGCTTTCCGGGTCTGCTTGAACCTGGGCAGTTTGAATTTCGTCGTGTTCGAAATTGTATGTCGACGGAAGAGAAAGACTTGTAGATGATTCGCTGGACAAGAGGATCGATTGATGAGTTTCGTAGACAAAACGCGTAATGGAAAACGTACAGTGCGAATTGTGGCTCAAACTGCCAGAAGTCGTCCCACTCATCGTCATCCCAAGGTGCAGATCCAGGACCATCGTTGTTCAAGACGGTATCTATCGGACGAATTGCAGGTACCTGAGGTAAAGACCGGTAACTGAGGTGGAAGAAGTCGTCAGAATGTTGTTCACAAATCCCGCAATGAAACTCGAACATACTATTGGCGAAAAAGCGCCAGGTGATCGCCTTCGTTGAGAGAAGAGCTAAAGTTCAAGGGCAGAGGGATCTGATTATATTCAAGGGTGTCAAAATTGTCGCCTGCGACGGTGGATATGGGGGAATAAGCGGTCGGAGAACATGCAGCACTAGTGTCGTAAGCGGAGCCGCTATTGTCCACGTTTGATTCCGTGTCAACGATCTCCAAGTCGAAAATCACGGAAGGGGCATTGAAAGCAATGACCAGGGGGTCCGGGTATCCTTCCATGTACATATCTACGTCCATTGTAGTGTGCAGCGTTCAGAGAAGAGGATGAAAAGTTCAAGGATGGTGAAAAGAGGGGGAGAACCACTTCCGTTTGGACTTTATATGCCCATGTGCATCCAGAAATGGAAGGAGGTTTTGTCGGTGGTTGGACCCTTGAGCTCAAACAATGAGCCACGACGTTGACATTTTGGTTAGACCATCCATCAATGAAAACAATCGGAATTCAATTAGAACTTCGGAAGGAGTTGTGTAAGCCGTGCCACATCTCTTTTGTAGCTGCCTTTGGTAAGTATCCCAGAATAGCCCACAAAGGGTGAATTTTCGAAGGTCAAAGCAAATAGTAGTCGTTTTCTCGTCTTCTTAAAGGTTCAACATGACCATTTGAGGCTTTGAGGCGCATAATCGGTCGAGCATGAAGAGGACAGTTTTTGCACCATTGTACGATCTAAGAGTGACCCAAACAATGGAAACAGCAGCTTTGACTACACAGAACCGGTTCAAGTTGCTCCACTGGTTCGAAAGACATTCAAAAAATTATATGTCGACGTGTCCGATTTGTAGCAGTATCCACGCGTTCTGATCAAGCTTCATGCAGCTTAGCTGAGGTTTATTTTGACTGATAAAGAGCGACTAGGATGATGGATAAGGTTGAATGAAGGTTGGGTAACTATCTGCTATTAGCGTTGCGCTTTGATCAAGTCAGAAGATGTAACCTGGATTATCTGACAAACGTTCAACGCACCGATTCCATCACTTCAGCCCAGCTATGCAGAAATATTGATCTTCAGTAAAAATCTTGTTGGTGTTCGCGTTCGCCATGGATGGCTTGCTGTTGACGGTGATGGATGAGAGGGGAGGAGAACCCAAAAAAGCTGGTCTGGAAGTCTGAATACTCGAAGTTGAACGAGAAGTTGAGAAGGAAGATTGACTCGAGGGGTGTCAAGAATAGGACTGTACCATGAGAACCGTGTATTTGCGACTCAGAGTCTCGGTATGCATCGATAAGAGTTATTTGCCTTCCTTGGTTCAGGATCGTTATGTTCCAAGTCAGACGACGGTCCCTGCTTGTCCTTTGCGAGTCTTTCCAGGCTGGAATCTACTTGCATCCTGTTATATGCGAGTACTGCCATCATACATTCAATATGAAATGCCAGTGGGCTCGCTATTCTCCTCGAGTCGAGAAACGGAGGGGAGTAAAATGGCTTGATGATGGTGTTCTAACTCTGCAGAGCTGCTGGACAGGGCAGAAATAACTGCTCGACAGACTCGGAGATCGGTTTTGCTTGAAGTTGGAAGGCGTTGGATATGTTGCACGACGCATGAGGTTAGGGTTTATACCACGTGAAACAACCTCGAAAGGAGGAATGCCGGCCAGTCTCCAATTGCAATCGAGCCACGACCCTTCTTTCTATCACATCAACTTAGGAAAAGAATCAGTTAAACGGATTCTGGCTGGAAGTGGTCTTGATTTATGCTAAATAAGGTACAGAATAAGGAGCACATAAATCATACCTGAAAGTCAATGAATCTGGGCTCCTGAAATCTGGGCCGGTAGGCCGTGAATAAGGAGCCGTTTCGTGTCGCCGGAAACGAGGACAAAGAATCAGGACCTCCGGAACACGTCCTGATATGGGGCGATTCCGGAGATCTTTTTTTCTGAGCAGAAAGAACATCAACATCAATCGGGATTTTCTTATTTGGCGGACTTCTGATGTTCCGATATGGCAACTGAAAGCAGTGTTGATGCAGGTGCCTGCCATATCAGGAGATCCGAAGTCCGTCAAATCAGGAAGTCTTTAGGCTCCCCCCGATTGGTGCTCTTTCTGAGAAAAAAAGATCTCCGGAAACGCCCCATATCAGGACGTGTTCCGGAGGTCCTGATTCTTTGCCTTTGTCCTCGTTTCCGGCGACACGAAACGGCTCCTTATTCACGGCCTACCGGCCCAGATTTCAGGAGCCCAGATTCATTGACTTTCAGGTATGATTTATGTGCTCCTTATTCTGTACCTTATTTAGCATAAATCAGGACCACTTTCAGCCAGAATCTGTTTAACTGATTCTTTTCC
>MU128065.1:0-32844 GCA_014904975.1 Marasmius fiardii PR-910 | reverse complement strand
CGGGATCCAGAGGCATTCGATGACCATGTTTTCCGGCTCGCCCGATACTATTTTCAAATGAGCTTCTGAAGCCTGCTGCTAATGACAACAGCGGCGGCCCTCTCGGAGTCGGTAAAACGGCGTGGTCTTGGATGGGATGAGATCCGTGTGCGAATTTCCGTCCTGATTTACAATCAAAGCCTTGCAGAAGTGATCTTCCATTTTCATGGCGTAAAGATAGGACAATTTCTAACTCTGTTATCATAATAATTTAGCATGATAAATCAACTTGAATATCTTACCGGCTCCCTAGACAAGACATTCAACCGCCAGCGCAACACCAGGTAATGATTGATAACCAGGGAATTTGTAGGACCTTCTTTAGAATTACAAGAGCACTAGTCAACGCTACACAGGCCTCCCTTGTATTCAAGACGGTATCGGGTAGCGGCACGCCAGATGATGGTCCCATGCGGTGTTGAGCCGGTTAGTGACCAATAAAGAGTGTTGATGACTGTAGATGAGGTCAAGAGGGAGCTTGAGTGAGGGATGGCTTTTCCAGCCTACTAGCGGTTCAAAGTGCAACAAATGGGCAGTCCATATCGTCGGTGCATGTTGAGTGTAGGATACGAAGGCGATTCCGACACTGCCCCCGCAGCCCGGTGCTGTGCGCTCCCAATCGAAAATTATTCCCACGACTCGGACACACAAGGTCAGGTGTCAAAGCCAATGGTAAACAAGCACAAATTCAATCCAAGCGCGACGACGAGCCAGTTCTGTTGGATCCTCGACTCACTCGAAAGTGCTCTAAAGATCTCAAATTGTCAAGCCACCAGCTGACCTGTTCTACAGACTTGCTCGCTTAAGGACTGGTCACTGAGGGCGGTATCATGACCAGGCGATTGGGGATACTCATCGCTGGGCAGTAATCCATGATATTCTCAGCTACTCTTCCTATTCTCTGTTTAATGTGCGGCTTTCTCTTTCCCTCGATACCACCCTTTCTGTAGGCTATCTCGTTATTTCTTCGTCGTTAGCGGATGGATGTAGTTCTTAATCTCAGAAACCCCTTGGTCATCAAGATTTGCTAGAGAGTCATTGAGGGTAACGTTGATAGGTGCGTGAAAAGTCCAAAATATACAGCTTTCACCCTACTGACACATGGGTATCTACAGATATTCATGAAAACATATCATAACACCACGAGCTCCCAAACGTCACCCCCAATATCACTCGTTTGCAAACCGACAAACATCCATCTTCCTCGCAAGTAGCTCGCTCGATTCATCCTCCCCGTTTCGTCAATTGGAGCCATGAGATTCGTCGAGATTGTCAGCAGAACATCGGCAATCGTTATTCCTCTTGAATCCATGCCAGATGCATGGACAATGATGGGCCATGGTAGCCACGGGTGTACCAGTGTCATTGATGGAAGTGTTGGATGGGTTGCTAAATCCCTCATTGGGTACCAACGTTCCCTCATCACTCGCTCTATCCTTCCACGCCACTCTGCCAAATCCCAGTAAACACCCACTCTCCTCGGACATAGCAGCAATGGATGGAGAACCACTTCGTTTTCGCTGTCACTCTGAGACGGAAGAGGAACACAGTCCCTATGGTGTAGCGGTGGTGGTATGGTTTCTGCGATGCTGCTGTGACCACTACCGTGACTGTGACCGTCCCAAAAAGGAAGTATCGAAGCGGGAACGCTAGTCATCGTCGAACGTGTTGAGGGCCAACATGTCGAATTTGTTTCTGCGTTAGGGATGTGTGTTCTGTAGGCACTTCTATACGTGAGGATAGCCTCTGCCGATCTTACATGGCGTTCCTTGGATTGACATAGTTTGTCTGCCAAGGCTCGAGTCCAGGTTCCAATCTGGGAGTTGTAGAGTGTCGAACGAGAAGGATGATGGAACTGTACGGTCGTGCTCGTGTGTTGCATTGCTAAAGCGGGTTGATTCTATGATGGGTACGTCGTCGTCAGCTTCTCTTCGTCGCTTCAGCAATGTCCCCAACGTCTGCCTTACCTGGACCACTCAATTATTCGGTTGAATGTTCGGTAATTTAACTCTGATTCCGAAGTCGATTATCGAGTAGGGATGATTGGGGGGTTGATAATGGATAGTGGGGGGTCCGAACTATAGACGGGTAGGATTGGCGTTCAAGTGTGTTCTTGGACCGCCAGTACCCTTATAGCAGCTCCAGACATACGAGGTTCCCACAGTCTAGTACATTTCTCGATTCGGTCCAATGTCATGTCCATGCTGTCACTCGGATTACTAGTGCTTTTCCTCAGATCGCGCTACAGACATTAGAATGCATAGGTAAATTTCTCGCTACCGTTATGACCGACGTTCATTCCACCCAAACCTCCTGCCGAATACAAGTGTTCTAATGCCGCATAACCCGGGTCACCTTCTCCATTCACTTTTTCTGCTCAAGTCAGAGTCTGTTTTTAAGCGGAAGTCCGTGTGTACTTACTCTAAAAACTACTCAATTGAAGTAGAGTACAGTGATAGAATTCGGGAAACCCCGAGACTACTTACATCCGAATTATGGCCACACTCTCCATACATATGCATTTCATTTATTTCGTGATGACATACAGTGCAGTACATAATGCATCGTGTCTCGATAACGACTGTGTATTCCTCTCTAAGTCCCCTCTCCAGTTTACGGTCTGACATTTCTTTGATTGATCAAAAGGCGTCAAATGCGCATAAGGTGTTGTACTCGAGAGTCTCTATAACGCCATTGGAATTACTACACGTCAAGTCTTCCCCCTTAGGATTTCGTCAGAATAACGGGGATCACCGTACACTGAGCCGGAACGTGAAATCAGCTGATGATCCGCCTTTCTGTATAATCCCTATTCTGAAAAGGCGGATCCTTCGGTTCCAAACTGTGGCGTAGCGGTATCTGTTTCCCTTTCCTGCATGACTCACTTGGTCATTGTGGGTACTTGCTAGTGCGACCACACCTAGGGGGGGGGGAGACTTTCACGGTTCCCCCCTCCTTTTCTTGAGAGCACGGTGGAGCCGATGGTCCGGCCGTCATTATCTGAGCTTGAGCTGAGCAAGACTTGATGTCGGTCAACTGGTCCAACTCACTGGGTTGTTCGTTTTTACCACGGTAAATGGCTTGGCGACGGGAGTTTTTTTTTTTAAATACTCGAGGGACGAAAAAAAAAAAAAATGGGAGCTCGTGATTTATGACTCAGTATATTGAAACGGGATCCAGATGCTAGCCCTCGAGACGAAAAGAGTTTAATTGAATGACTGTTTTCTCGCCACTAGTGTGGGAAGTGGTGGCAGTGGAATACGCTAACCTTCTTTTGCATATGGCAAGGAGGCATCACAATCCAGCACCCACACGACGTACTTGTAATCGAAAGAAATTGAATATTTTCATAATTGGGAATGGTAGCGTGTAAAACTATTTAATAATCATAGGTGTATAAGCATAGGTACTCATAGCTACAGACGAAACTTTGCGTATAGGATACAACTACAAGATACAAACGTGCAATCATCAGAATTAGTACAAGAACCTAGAAGTAAAATGGGTATAGGTGAACCAAGCTTAACGTTCAGAAACTCTGAAACGAGCAAAAAGCTGGACAACCGCGAGCGGTATAAAAAAAATAAAAAAAAAGGCAAGGTTGGGGTCTTCTCTAATGACTCTCCAGCCGCAACTCCCAGACATCGGCCCTGTTGGTAGGAGCGATCCCAGTGAACCAAACGCGTTCACAAAGAAAATCAACTCGCTTCACTCCACTCTGTTTCTCTGCGTGATAATGTAGAACACGGCTATAACGACGTTCGTACGCCTTGTTAATCCGGTGTTGGTCCCTCTGCGTCGGAATGGAATGATATTCCTTATGAGTGACATTCTTCCGGAGGGTTTTGTAAATCCCATCGAGAACGTCTCTGACGGTGACGTAGCGCCCGTTGGAGGAATAAATGGTGATTGTCCACCGGGGTAGGAGACGGCATGTGAGGATTAAGGAAGGAAGAGTCGGAGAAGTGGCAGGCTCTGAGAGGTGCTGTGACGGTAATGAACGGTATTTAGCTGTCATGGCCGTGATGGGCAGAGTGACGTCAAAGTTAAGGGCTGGTTGATGAGATGAAGAGTACGAAAGCAAACTATGTGCGCGGACAGGCTGGGCAACGGCCTTGACGGGGGGTGAAGCAGAACCGTAATAGGCTCGGCCATCAGAGGACGGAAGGGGGGATAAACTGTATGAAGGGGATCGGATGGTGTATTCAGTTCTCGTTGTCGAGAACCTGACGTGTTTAGGGATTCCCGGCATGCACTTAGAGGTTATGGAGGGGAGAATGTAGGTCTTTTTTACGCGAGTTTTGGGAGTGCGAGAGTAATAAGTCGCCTTGAGAACGGTAATATACGAGAGGTGGTGAAGAAAATTGAGATTTCGTCCAACCCTTGACTTTAAATAGGAAGTGCGCATCGGGACCTGGTGACACAAATTGTGTCTTCCGGAACCGGCCTATCGTTCCATAGGGAGAATCTCCCACATTGATATGCGGCGGGAGTGTAAACACTGCTTTGATTGGCTTTTCCTGACGGGGGGCGATGAGCCGGGCAATGTATTCCCTGGACATTACGAAGTCGCCTTGTGAGAGTAGAAAACTCCATATCACTGTTCCAGGAACTGGAACAGCACAGGAAAATTCCGGAAAGAGTTAAGATTCACCCCAAAATGGTATCTGTCTACAGCTTTGAACGTCGAGTTGTCGTGAATTCGACACCCGCAAGTGATAAGCAGTCTACAGCTTCGAGGGACGGCTTTCTCGTAGATTCGTCTAGGGCGCGCCATAGGAGAAGAACCCGCCCTCAACAGCAGTCAAGACGATAGAAGTGCCACTGATATAAAATTTTCAATGTCAGTGGGGTCAGACAACGGAAGATCACTCATGCTGTTGAGAAAAACACGTGTTAAACATGAGGCTATTCAATCGTTTTTGGCAGGTTGTTCCCGCATCACTAGAGGCGGAGGTACCTGCGCCACTTGAGATCGTTCCCTCGAGTTCCGGAGGAGCAAGCTGGAATGAATATCAACATCGATAGCCTTCGGCGGAGTTCATTCCTCCAAGCAGATGATGTCAATCATTACTTCGAATTTGAGTACTACTACTAGGTATGTATCTGTTTATATTACCAAACCGTCAACTGGAAATCGAGTCTGGACCTCCTGGTGCAGTGCAGTCTGAATTGAGTTGATGGAAGACCATAATAGAGGGAACTCTCGATACAAACTCAAGTCATGAGAGCTGTAGTGGCGGCGGAAGTTGGTAATGGTGCGCCCAGCGATATGGTGATGAGCATTGGGAATCGGTAATCTTTCACATATGCCATCTCGTAATAATAAAAAGTGCTGTAGGAGGCTCAGCAACTTTAGTTCCGCGGCAAAACTGAGCATAGTAGCCTGACAAGAATAGCTATATGCAAATCGACGGCATTGCGTGCAAGGTGTTGGGTTAATGTTGCTCGAGCCTTGACTCAAACGGCCCACTGCGGAACATTCAACTTTTAGTAAGCGTTATGGAGTTTGAGTGTTGTAATGATTACAATCTACAGTCGCAGTACCTACTTACGCGTGTATTGAACCACTGTATTGAGTGACCGATGAACTTTATTCGCCGATTCTGAATGAGCCGAATTTCGCGTATCGGTAATAAAACGGGAAATAATTGTCAGCAATATTGCAAACGGGTAAGGCTTCAGTGAAAAAAAGGTGAAGCGGTGATAACTTGCCCTAATTTTTAGGCCCGAAAACCTGCCCTTTTGAGCCTCATCATCGTTGATAAACCCCTTCTGGGTTACGGTGAGCCCCGAATCATTTCCCTATCAGTCTGAAAGTACCTGTTCATTTACCTACCACAACTTGATAATGTCAGCACCTTCGTTTGTGAAAAGATGTGGGATACTATTACCTTCAGATGCCCCACTGGGACTATAGAACAAAGGGTGTTCGTTGTGAAGATATTGAGCTTTCAATGTTATGCGTGCGGGAAAACATCGGACTTTTAATCCGGCGCTAACTGTATATTGAATCAAAGTTTCCGACAAATTCGGTGCCAATCTGAAGAGAGTGTGTTGAGCGCTGAGCGCTGAGCTTTTTAAAGTTTCAGGTTGATACAGCAATAACCTGATAAGTACTAATAGAATTCCCACTCACAGAACACGCGGTGGACCGTGTCAGCAAGTCCACTTCTCCCAACACTTCTCCAAGTCAACGAATGAACATTAATCTCTGAACTTTCAAATTACTAGGTGTTAACACCATTTCTAATAAATCTCTAATCTAGAATAATGTTGTACATTGATTATGAACGTCTATGTATCATATTAGCTTGTTTATTTTTATGCTAGCGTAAAAAAAAATCAGACCTGGGTGGATACATTCTCTAGCATCTCACGTTATGCGATATGCGTCCCGGCCATCCAGAGTACGCAGTACCGCTCAGAGCAACCTCCCCTGATGTTAATAGCGTATGTTCACATAAAATACTTCGATCTTCCATTGAAGCTCCAGAAAGTAACCTCGACCCGCTTCGCATGGCACAACTTTAGACAGTAGTATCATTAGTATGGTTCGAACGAGAAAATATCCAAACAACGTACCCATCCCCAATTTTTAAATGATTTAGTGAGAATTGCCCTCTAGAATTAATGTGCGCAACCACGGAACAGTTGTCGAGCGATACGTCATTCCCAAGCTTGAGAAACAAAGCATAGTCAGAAAATTTTGTGGTCCCCTCGAGAGCTGAACCATCCCTTACCTCCACGAGATCAGGTTCCGTCATTAACCCCAAATGACCACCGGTAAAGATCGAACAGTTCTTCCCGATTTTGGCGCCCATCGCTCTGTAATACCAGACGATGTATGCCGTACCGGAAATATGCCTCAGCAGCCCTCCTTTCCCGAATCCTTGATTGACAAGACGGGACACGACCAAGTGAAGTTTCCATCGTTGGCAATAAGGAGACTTATCCCAGTTGTATCCCCCCACACGTCGACGACCAAGTAAAGCCCACTTCATTAAAATGACCCAGGCAAAGGCGAGTAGTGCTTGGAGGTGCATGACTACGATATAGATGCCAGCGATGAGGCCGTATATAGGCACAATCTGGTACCAGGTGTGAGTGAAAATAGGCAGCGAGGGTGCGTATGTGATAAGGATTCGAAGAACCTGAGCAGCGGCTGTGGCGGCCGACGACCAATACGCTGCAGAGGCAGATAGAACCATCACGTTGATAAAGACGATCAGAATGTATGGATAGACAAAGTAGGGCGCTTTACGCTCGTAAAAAGCACGCCCGAAGGGTGTAGTGGTGTCGGCATCGGTTTTGTCTGACGTTTCTGATCTTCCCGAAGGTGTGCCGGCTTTCAGACAGATAGGTTTGCTGTTCTCTACAAGCCGGATTGAACAGACTGATCGCAATGGGAGTTATGAAGGGCAGGGATCTTACCATTTCCGATCCACATAGAGCCATCGCGGTAGTTTCCGTTACGGGTGCCCAGAGTACCGGATCCCATAACAGTACCTTTACCCACACGGGTGCCAGGTAGTAACACAACGCGATCAGCGATCATTGCTATGAGGAAGGTGTTATTTTTTAGGAACATCAAGAAACACCGAAGTGAACTGACCTCCGTTCCCAATGATGACCTTTTCTGAACCAATGCCATCGGTGGTAAAGACCTCTGAACGAGAACCGAAGACGACCTGTTGCCAAACTTTAATTCTCTTTCCCTTTTGCTCGGAAAGTTGTGAAACTTACATCGTCACCAATCTCCAGTAGTTCAGGATTCAAACAATTGACCCCTGTTCCTGGCCAGTATACACGACGCCCAACTTTAGCTCCCATAGCACGATAGACCATCTAGAAAATTTATTTCAGTAATCTCATCGCAAACAAAAAAAAAAAACGAAAGTCGGGGCAGAAACACGAACCGAAACAACTTCATAATGCGATCCCAGAACGGCAAACGCATCCCTAAGCTTTTTCTGCGAGAGGAGTTTCGAACTGAGATATTGTCGGAACAAAAACAATTGAGAAGGATTGCCATGGCATTCGGTGTTGAGCCCAACGACCCGCTTGACCATGATGCCCAACCCCAACCTTATCACAGGAACGACGACCACTGCCACTGCCTTCGCTAGGATGTGAAATGCGACCCGAACTGGGTTCGCAAACCACAACATGACAGAGATGAGAGCAGACTCGGCTTTGGAAAGACGGAAGGTGAGGTCGAACATGAACCATAACACCGCAAACCATGGGACGACTGTAAATTTACTACCGTCAGCAATCTAGAGAAAAAAGGCCAAAGAGATGGGGCCAACGAACAGGATACGAAGTTGACGATGGCAATGATGGGCCATGCGACGAAATATTGCAATGCCCAATGCGGTTCCGCAATAGATTTGCGATTGTAATCAGAGAACTCGGAGGGTGAGGGTTCTTCGGTGTTGGATGAGGATTGAGGACCGTAGACGGAGTTTTTGGAGATCGTTGAACCAGGAGTGATTTGAGTCATCGTGTTGATGGAAGCATTACGGCCTATGACGATAGGTGCGAGGCGGAAGAGCCCATCACGCTCAACGCAGAATCCACGTACGAGCGCATGGTCGATGCTGCACCCGTCTTCGAGAGTGATGAGGTCGAATTCTCCTAGTTGAGCCCGCCTATCTATGCTGACACCTTGACCAATTTTTGCGCCCAAGAGCCGATAGTAGAGTATCTCCAATTCGGCGTTCCAACCAAACACTCCACGACCAGCTGTTCTGAAAAACGCCAATGTTGTCAGCCACCCTTGTAACAAAGAGCGGAAAAAGCACGTACATCAACGCTTGGTTCACTATCCACCATCGGAGATAATAGTTTGACCACCTTCAGAGAGCGCGTATGAGTGAAAAAATGTTGATGGGGGGTTAATTTCTAAAAAAAAACATACATCGGATATACCCCTGGTTTATATCGTCCTATTATGATCCATTTGAACAGGATAGCGACTACAGGAGCCGCAACACGCGTTATGAAGCGAGAAGCCAGCATTGCGAATAACAAACCCCCCATTCGGACCCAAAATATCCTGTCAATGAAAGGGGCAAAATCAGCAAGTACAAAGAGGAATGTCGTCCCTGTCGAAAATGAAATTCTCAGCATAATATTACATTAAACAAAAGGAGGGGATGTGACTCACATGTCAGCGCTGATTTGAGCGGATAGAAGAATATCAAAGGTAACGCTTGAACGATGAGAACCAAAGGATGGTTCTGTCCCCTTTTTTTAACTGACGCCGCAAAATCACCAAATTCTGACGGTTGACGTGAGCTACTCGGAGAGGCTCCAAGTTTGTCCACAAGGGTGAGTGAAGAGCCTGAACTCCGCCTTGCGACTCCGATGAGGGACGTGATACCGTCAATGGTGCTGTTTGTAAACAAGGACGTGATTCCGACGTTAACTCCGGTACGTTTCCTGAGCTGATAAGAAAGCTTCCCTAAGAGAAGCGAGGTACCTCCAAGAAGGAAAAAGTCGGATTCGAGTGTAATTTTCGTAGGTTCGATGCCCAACAGCTCCGCGACGATCTCACGAACGAGAAGTGCGCGAGCGGACATTCTCGAACTCGTATTCGAAAGGTTATATTTTTCTAACAACTCAAAGTCGACTTCCCCTTCCGAAGTTCTGGGGAAAGAGCGGTAAATCATGTGGATCTCTGGTATCGCATATCCTGGGAGAGAGGACGATGATAAGGATGTGGCGATGGAGGCAGGGACAATCGCAGAGTCGGCTTTGACACCAACAAACGCTTCAGGTGTTCCATCGGAGACAAGTCGGACTGCCGCTTCGGTAACGCCCTCGATCTTGCAGATCAGAGAATGAACCGCAGCGCAGTCTATGGAAACGGGGTTACAGGGAATGGTCTCCGAGATTTGTGTAGCGGCCTTTAACATCTGTGCCTCGAAATGTCGGTTGATCGGAGGTATACTATCCGAAAAGCAGCTGAGGCCTAATCTTTTTGCTAGATTGATACGCAAAGGCTTCCCCGCACTGCAGACAAATTCGTCAATAGAGTGTAGTAGGAAGAGAAATGCATGGAAATCACACCTATTCTTTGGTACATCATTCATATACACGATCACGAATGGCCATTTAGAAGGATGTAAAGACTCCTTGACGAGAACTTGTAACTGCTGCAAGCCGAGTCGCGCCTGACCGTCGGCAGGTACAACTACCAGTCCAATAGACTCTTGTAAAACGTCATGTTCAACCGAAAACGCTAACGTCGTCTATAAAAACAAATCAAATAAAGGGAAAATCAATATGCGAACGTGCGGAGATATACGAATGAAGAAGGGACTGAACCTTGATTATCCCTTTCGCAGCTATACTGACAGCCTCCTCAACTTCAAACGGAGAAATCACTTCCCCTCCTTTATTGATAATCTCCTTGGACCTGCCCGTTATGAAGAGATAGCCATCTTCATCAAGATAGCCAACATCTCCCGTGTCGAACCAGCCCTCACTGGAAAACATCGAAGTATCCAATGGAACTTCTGGGTCGAGGGAGACCTCGTAACCAGAGAACATCGGGAACCCACGAACGGAAACAGCACCATGTTCCCCCGTTTTCATTTCCCGTTCGAGGTCTAGTGGGTGTCGAATAGAGATATGTGGACCACATGGGATTCCAGAGCATCCTGGACGGTCCAGTTGATAAGTTGTCGGTGGCGAAGCTATAGGCATGCATCTAGAAAAACACCGAGTTCAAACAAAGGTGCAAGAGACAAAAATGGATCCCGCTCACTCTGTCATTCCATAGGAAGGTAACACGATCGCGCCAAAGCGATCTCTCAGTTCGGAAGCCAGGGACGGAAGCAGTCCACCCGCGGCGTTACAGATCATCCGGATGCGTAAGGATTTAGAAGGCTGGATCTCGCCTGGTTGCGAGGATAAAATTGCGTTATGTATTGTCGGGGCCGCGTAGTACCTTATTCAAAAATATTGAATGAGTTTCGTTTTAGCATTTTTCCTATCAATGCAGACAGCTGGACTGTACTTACCAAGTGGCTTTCAATTCGGAGGATATCGACCAAAACGCAACTGCGTCGAAGCCGGGACATACGATGGTACTCCCGCCTGAGAATACAGGAGCTAGGAGATTCCGGACTATTCCTCCGACATGGAATAGCGGCATCATGTTCACTGAGAAATAAGAAGAAAGTTAGCGTTTACCTTTGTTGGATCACTGAAAGACTAAAACGTACGATTTACATCTGAAGTTGTCAACCCCCAAGATTGGACCACAGCCCAAGCACCAACAACCAAGCACCTCAAAGTATACGGAACGACCTTCTTTTTCCCGCTCGTTCCCGAGGTGCACAGAACCAAACATCGATCGTCCAACTCATTGAATCGACGTGGTAGTACCGGCGACGGGGGCGTTAAAGTCGAATGTTCAGATTCAGACTCGTGATACAGAGTCGTCGACCGGTCTACCTCTTCCTCTCCCTCCTCTTCCTTCCCCGAGGCCGCCGGTGGTACCTCCAGATCAAACAGCCCAGCAGGCTGACTACCATATCGTGGTTCAGCATAAACCACACTACACCGTAGCTCCTCAGCTATCCCTCTCACTCCAAGTCGTAGATCTAGATCTTTCGTCGTCAAGACAGCTTTGACTCCCAAACGGACGATGTCCTCTCGGAGCTCGGCAGCTGTACAGCTGGCGTTTATGGGTGCGCATGTGTGGTATGCTGAGATGCAGAGGAGTGCTACAGCGTTTTCTGGACCGTTTGGAAGGAGTACGGCAACTCGGGAAGTATTTGATAGGAGAGAAGGGTCGTGGCCACTCGTCGAGGTAATGGGAGATGGTGGTAATTTGAATTCTGAGACGAATGACCGTAATTGAGCGTGGGTTAGCGGGGGTTTCGACGAGTCGGAGGAGAGGATGGCAGGTTCGGATGTAGATGGAAGGCAATCGAGGAAATTTGTCGACTCTGAGAGACGTCGAGCGAGTGAGTCTCCTAAACATTCCTGAAGAGATGGCGTTGGCAGATCATAACCGAGGGAAGATAGAGGAATCGACATGGCCAAAAAAACCCCACTGGGTAGTGGTTCTGGTCCTTGTGGTGGGGCTTCGACAATCTTGTACGCAAATCATTACCCGACATATATAGGTACATCTTGAATTGAGCTCTTACATTTGAGGAAATCTGTATCCAAACAAGCCGGGATTGCACGGGTTAACGCAAGTTTACGTTTGTGGCAAACGAACCTAGGACATCGGAAGAGAGGCGAAAGTACAGAGTCTGTCTAAACGTCCGCAATATCATAGGGAGGAAGCTGGACCGCAGAAGCTCGCTTCTTAGAGGTTCACGAAATAAATGTATGGGCCGAGTTCAAAGTGCAGCATGGTCGCAGTGACGTTGTGGAGCGCATCGTAAAGGGTTTAATCTCGCTTAATTTCGCACGGAGGTTCACGGACATTCGAACCCTAGTTTTCAAGCCAACAGACGCCACAGACCCGTCGAGTCGGTGTACAGTTCCCTTCAAGGCCGGCTTCGTAACGTCGTGGCACGTACAGCTTACTAGTAGGATGAATCAGGTCGTTAAAAGATTGAGATCTTCCATCATCCAGGTATAGGAGATATTCTAGCACGAAAGATCCGAGGCCGTACTATGGAGGGTGTTGCTTGATGAGGAGATAATGCGGTAATTTTTCTCGCTTGAGTTGACCGTAAACATCTTAATGGAGGAGAAGTTGGGCGTGGTTGAAACCATTTCAGCCTTCAACCTAGTGAATGCAGCGGCTTCCCCGAGACTTCAATAGAATTTAAGAAAGCTTGGCTTCATCTACAGAAAAGTTGGTATGAAAAATGACGCCGCAGTGGAGCTACAAGCATGGAAAAAATAACCAGCGACTCGGATGGCGAAGTGTAAGTTCATTCGAAAAGGCCGGCCGCCACAGCAACATTAGGCCCTCCAAGGTAATTCCGTAATAACACGTGCCGTCCAGGGCGCGGGACGACCCGTGGAGTGCTGAGCTCAAACCTTGACTACCATCTTCCTCCTTCCCGTCTCAATCCAAAATCATTGGGTTCTATCCACATATCCTGTTTACAGAATGCCACGAAGAAGTTGGAGTCAGGTATGTCAGCTTCCTCCTGTCAGTACGTTCGTTACATACGACAGACTTCCCTTATACGATGAGGGCTACCTGCTTGGAATCAATCATTGCTTTTCTTTTAGGTGAATCTTGTTGAGCCTTTTTTTTGTTCATGTACGAAACGCTAATACCAGACTTCCAGGCTCAAAAACTCCGTGGAGATATCATCTCGCCAAAGGAAAAAAATCTTGACATCGTAGAAAATCTCGTTACGCCTCTGATCTCCACGATGGAACCCAGTGGTAGCGATTGCGAACGTCAACATTTCCAGAGTCAAAGGCCTCATGAGGCCTGAGGCGGGAGGGGAATCGGGTTGTGGCGCCAAAGTCTCGTGAGGGGGAGTTCTGGACTCAGTACTCAGGGAAGCCTTCCGTACGTTGCTTTCCCCTCTTTCCTCTCTTATGATGATTTCTTTCGAGTCCCTGGAGATTCTTACTGGCATATTGACCTCGTAGATCCTCTGCTACCTCAATTCTAACAACCTTCACCTGCCCCCAGAGTACGTCGCCAGATTTTGACAATCGCTCACAATTATCTCGTGTCACGTGACCCTCTGTCATTGCCATTGCGTAAGTCCGGCTCTTCGCTGTTTTCAATGATGATTCTCGGTTGCCGCCCCAGTCTTAGTCGTCCTGCGATGTTGCTGACTGGCAGAGCACATTAGCCAAACAACTGTTGCTTTTCTGATCTATTCTTCTAATCCGCTCTATACGCAAACATCAACTGATTGTGCTTTCCTTCTCTTTTTTACATACCAGAAGCTCAGATAGGAGTTACATATACCGCTCGAGGATTAATACGAATACTGTCAAACTGCTGGCTTGGCATGGCATTGGGAGGATACCCGAGCTTAATGGGACCGTCGCTTAGTTTCGTGATCATACGCGAAGAAAACTCTGAATGTTATCGACTCTTTCAAGAAAAGTAAATTTTCCGAGGCCGGGATCAATCCACCGAACACCATTTCCACATGCTACCAGATCAGATATAACTTTATCATGATCGTTGTCAACACTTGACGCTCGCGTCATTTACAAGTATTGCTAT
This sequence comes from Marasmius fiardii PR-910, assembly GCA_014904975.1. Classification (NCBI taxonomy): domain Eukaryota; kingdom Fungi; phylum Basidiomycota; class Agaricomycetes; order Agaricales; family Marasmiaceae; genus Marasmius; species Marasmius fiardii. The sequence continues at coordinate 18,623 of MU128065.1, read as the reverse complement.
TAGGAAATAACGGTCCTATGTCAAAGCAGTCGCGGAAATTTATTATTTGAATGGAAGATTTACGTATGGAAACACCGGGTATACGTCTTTCGAAATGGTCGCTCTTGGGTCTTAATTTGTCATTTTTGCGAAGAACAAGCTTGTTCCAATTGTGGCTAGTGGCGTTTACACCAGGTGTTCAATGTAGGCTATGCGTATGTTGCGTTTACGACGGGGGAAAACTACAGGCGGGTTACAGTCTTTTTTTAAAAAAGCAAGTAAACAACAACAGTCGATTACGAGTAGAAACAGCTGATTGATGAACAAGAATAGAGGGGAAACTCGAATTTGAAATCTAAGTAGTGGGAGGACTAGTCACAGAGATCTAAGTAATACCGTTAGCTTTCTTTCATTTTGCACGCGAGCCTGACTAGCAGTGTTTGACAGATACGCCGTTTTTTTCTTGGGTTTCGTATTGAATTCTATGCGATAGATAGGTAGACGTTCTGGAAAAAAAATGGCGACAAGAAAAGAAAGTTTTAACGCGCGCGGATTTTTCAATTAATATTCCTCATAACCCGTAGTCGAGTCGTTCTTTCTCGAGCATCTAACCTGGACCAGGCGATGGTGGTCCTAAAATTGAATTGAAATGAACGGATCACTGCGCCCGAGAGAAATGAAATCGCCTACCAAAGAGTCCCCCTCCGAATGCCGCTCCGAGCGGTCCTCCTCTTCCAGATAACGGAAATGGTTGTGGTGCTCTCACAGGTGCAGGGGAGTACACGGGGTTAGCTATAGATAAGAAAGAGAAAGAAGGGAGGGGGGGGGAAACAAGAATTGAAATGATCAGCATACCCCGAACGAATCACAGGGGGGAAATTACAACTCACGCCTCCACTGCGCCCACGAAGACATAGCAAACCCTCCTGGCATTGACGCCTGAGGTGGCGGCGGTGGACTAGCCGGTGGTGGTGAGGCAGGACCCGCTTCGATCAATCTCTGTTGCCCGATTTTGGGTTTCTTCAACTTGGCAGATCGTTTCTGAACTGATCTCCAAGCCCCTCTCGCTGGTTCGTAATCCTCTTGAGGTGGAGGTACAGGTTCGGGTGGCGGTGGAGGTGGAAGTGCGGGTTGGAGGGATGGTGGTAGCCATTCGACGGGTATCCCTGCCAATTCTCGTTCTTTCCAAGCTTTTAGCTCCTCGATCTCGCTGAGAAGACGGGTGAATTGATGAATAGTAGAAAAAGAAAGAGCTGAGACTGACGCCTTCAATCTCCGGATTTCGTTTTGGAACTGCATCATCTCCATCATGTATATTCTCATCTCGCTCCCTAAGAGAGATCCCGGAAACATGGAAGGCTGAGGTTGGCCGAATTGAGGTCCATACTGCGAGTAGCCTCGAGATCCCATAGATCGAAAGAGTAAAAAAATCGGTGTACAGACAAAGCCAGCAAGTGGGGGAAGGAGAAACTTGAACCTTGCAACCGCTGATGACTACGATAGTCAATAGCACTACACGTGTTTCCACACGTCTGTCAGTCGATATTTCTGAAATTGATGTGTGAATCTTCCTCCATGAACATGCATATGCAATGAGGACCAAAGATGAACGGAGTCTGTAAAAACAAAGATTGTCGTAAGCAGTACCTTTGGCTCTTTTCTCCGGTTCTTTGATCCTCTTTTCGCCAGTTTCTTGCCACAAAGGGGAGGGAAATGAACAAATTTACTTAGTATGACGTCACTTGGTTCAGTAAGTCGGGTCGCATCGGCCCGGCGTCCACCGGCAGTAGGGCTTCGTCTTTCATTGTCAAGAGCGCTCGTTTTTTCTGTCGACCAGTGACCATAACCACCTCAAGTACATTGCTGTGGACCCAAAACGCCCGCGGCGTAAGATGACCATTTCTTGACCTATAGAAGAAATCTATTTGTGCCGTCCTGTGACTCGATTTCTCGCTAGATTTACACGGTAGAGGATATAAATCCGACGGTTGGTTTTTCGGACGCTTTTGGTCTCGGTGTTGTATTAGAAAATAACGTTAAGGTTTGTTCTGAATCGTTAAGTACATTTTCAAATAAACATTATACACTCGGATCTGAATGGGTTAATCAAAGCCGAATTCACCCGGATCCTCCCAGTGCCTCTCCGTAATCTGGGATAACCCTCGGTTTGATTTTCCTCAGTCAGCAAGGAACCTCATATGCAATGACTCTTCTGTAGGCCGGTCAATGATGAGTATAAGGCAGCTGTTTGTCAATACTGTTATGCTACTTTGGGTTTAAAGTTTTGCGATCGGGCTGATTCTAAGGTCAGGTTGAATAATAACAGATTAACCGTAAAAAAAATTTGAACGCTCATAAGATTAGCCGTGAAGCTTTTTAAGTATAACACTGTTTTTCAGAGTGAAGATCAGGACTAAAATCCTCAGTCAGTGCGGGTCTCAAGGAGGAAGCGCAAACGCTTGGTCGCCGATCAATTTGAAACGATGGGGGAAAAAGAACTTATCCGTCCCGCATAATACAAAAAAACTGGAATGATGGGAGAAAATTTCCGCCTGGATGTGCAGGCGAGTATGATATATCGTACAATTGCTACGCCTAGACCCCAGGGGTAAATCGGCATGACAAACACAACGAACGGATTTTTTTTGCTTAAAACAAGAGATCACTGTTTTGCTTCTTTTGATGTCCTCCCAGTTTCCCCACGTTGGATTTCGATTACTAATATCCTTGCTCTATTTTTTCGGTATGTTTTTATTAATACGCGCACGGCTCCTCTTACATTCGGGGGTCGATAGGACTGTCGATATTGGCCCACTGCATCTCACGACGGACACAGAGTATTTGGCCAATACGCGAAAGTCCATGGGCACGGATATTGGTTGTCGTAATTCTTATCGATTCGTGGTTATTTCTTTTTGCGAGTGAGTTAACATCGTTCAGTCGTCAACTAGACCTTTTTGAACCGGAACTCTCTTATAGGTGGTATCCTCGTCTTTGGTATTGGACTTGAAACTCTGGCAGGGACTTGTACGGCTGCTATTGTTGTTTGTATGGTGCTCTATTGCAGCTCCAAGGCACTCATTTATGCTTTCCTTAGTACGTCCATTGCCCGATAAGTATCTTGATCCTTTCTTCCGATTTCTTATCTGGTTTTCTCCCCACTTCGTCTAGTGGAAAGGGTTCACCTAGTCTGGTCACCAAGAGGAGTCGGTCGCCGCTTGCATTCTCCAGTATTTCTGTTATGCATGGGGTTCATGTCGGTTTATATTGTAGTTATCATTCTCATGAGTGTGGGTAAGTCTTAAGCTGTTTCACTATAACGGCATCATCCCACCCGGAAATGCTTTTTTTAGGTGCCATTCACCGTCTGAGAGAAGATGGGAAATGCGTGATTGGTCTGGAATCATACTCTTCCCTTCCTGTACTCGGCTTTGATCTGTACGTACCTCTTCCGTCTAGCATTGGGACGAAGATTTAGATGAGAGCCCTATACGTTCCTCCAGTTCTTTCACCATCTTCCTCAACGCCCTTTTCCTCTGGCCTCTTTACCGCTCCAAAATAAACAGTCCTTTAGTGCGAGCGGTAACGACTCGCACTTTGGTGTAAGCATCTTGGTCTACCAAGTCGAGTGAAACGGACGGACACTCAAATTACGATCATCGGTTTAGTGCTTCAATCATTGGCTTGATTACTTCAACTGTAAGTCTAATTATAACATATTCCTCGGAACAACCTCTTATCCTTCTCGGACAGGTCAATATCGCGATTTTAGCGGCCATGAAACACGGACAACTCGGCTGGATCTGTCTGGGTTCTTGCGGTCTTGATGTCATGATCAATGCCCTGGTCATTTTTTGGGTCACTGGTGGCAATGGCTTCAAGGCCTCGACTGGCAATGACGCTTTAGATGGACATGAGCTAGAGGGGTTGGAATTACGCTCTCTATCTCAGAATGGGAGGGGTCGCTCAGGCCTGTATCATCATCCCGCATCTTCCGCGAGTGGTGGGGGTGGGACTCCGACTAGAGGGAATTCAATCCGGTTCGCACATATTAGCTCGGTTTCCCCGTCGTCGTCGACGTTCTCGACGGTTATCAATGATGTGCCTGTTCCTGTTGCTGCTCATGGGAGACAGAGCGGGAGTAGTATGAGTGGGGAGACCGAGTTTTGGGACGCTTCAAGTTGAGTAATTTCTCCTCCCCCCCGCTCTCGACCCTTGAGTGTTGAAGGGGCTCTGCCACTAGAGATTGCCTAGTAAATGGATACTGACCTTTCTTTGCAGGTAATGCTTAACACTCGTACGGGTATAACAGTCGACGATGGTTGTAAATCAAGCTTAACAAAGCACCTTTCTTGAGCTTGTTTGGATGCGATTGCCTATTTTTCTCTGACGAAATACTGTAGAAACATAATATTTACGCTATGGTCCTGTATTAATATGACCTTTCAAAAGGCTGCCACCGCAAATCGTCACGGCCTTCAGTACGGTTGGACAACCTTAACGGCCACTAAACCGTCTCTATGCGATTAACTTGCACAGGTTCGAAAAGAGGTTTGCCAGCCCAAAACAAGCTCACCGCAGTTACTGTATACGGTGAATTCGGATCAATTCGAAACTCAGCCACGCCCGGATTCATATTGCCGCCGGCATAATTTCTGACCCATCAATAACGGGAGCTATGGGTGTCGACGATAATGATCTTTTCGTGGTCTCCTTAGAGCCCGTCGTAGTAGAAACCGATTCTTCAAAAAGACTTAACATCGAAGTCTAGATCATTTAACAATGAAACCGCGTATTTATCTTATATTGCTTCTTTCGAAAAGAGTGACCAACTAACCTTCCATATTCGTGATCGATTTATCGAAGGCAGTGAAGGGCTTTTGTTTATAGAAGATGTCTATCAGGATATGAGGGCACTTTCATGATTGAATTCCATAGGAATGATGTTTCAATTGAGAGATAGGATGGCCGAGGTAACGGAAAAAATCAGTGTTCTCTGGGTTAAACTCTCCATAGAAACCAGCTTGAAGCAGGGAGTGTCACATCTTGGGAGCAGGATCCTACCCTTATTGAATTGAAGCACTGGATCGATTGGGAGTCCAAACTTTCGGCATCTCTTATTGAGCATACACGTTTCGCCGGTTGCATCTAAAGGACCAGAAATGAAGGGAAATCGTAAAGCTGCTCTTTTGTCGCTGAAAGAGGGAGAGGAAAGGAAGGAAGAGGTACAGGTAAAAAGTTTCTGATGTGGTCGCTGCTTGAAGTTGTCCCGTCCAAGATTTTTGCCACAACAAGCGGTCATAGTAGTGAAATGATGGAGCATCGGGCAAGAGTCTACTCAACTCCAAAAATGTTGCTAAGCAGCAAAAGTGGGGAGGGAACATGTGAGCCCCTGTTTATTAGTATAATTTCTGAGGGGTTCAAGCGATCAAGCAGGTCCGAGCTGGAAACACCGTCCACCTCGAACGTGAAAACGGACTAAATGGTTTGCCGCAATACTGAAATATCAAAATCCACAAAATTTACATTGAACATATTAACAAAGTAAATATAATGTGAATGAGAATGAACTGTATTGTTGGCTCGAGTTATGAGCCCTTTTATACCTACAGACAAGTATCTAGAATGTTCAAGTATCTACTACTGTAAGTACCAAGAGAAGTCTGAGTAAGAATGGAAAAGCGTAGAATAATTAAATATGAAATTGGTGGAGTCGGCGTCCGCGAGGCCGTGTCCACTTGGACCCATAGTAATATACCCATAGTAATATTCCCATGACACATATACATAATCTGAGCCCTGTAACTTGAACAAAAATATGTTCAAAAGAACAGAACTTCAGCGACTCTTCCGGATCTCCGTAAAGTCAAAGAGCTTGTTCAGCTTGTAACGAGACGATGAGATGTGAAAGTGGACAAATTTTTCCCTAAAGCTGAGCCAACAGTCCAAAGCTGGCTGATTACCCGCCAATCCCTTCAAAATATTCCTGTCGGCTTCAACGACTTCGTCAGCTCGGCGTTTGAGTGCTTCGTACTTCGTGATTCCAGCCTCCCTTGCGAGCATAGTCACAAAGTTCTCGTCGTCTTGCGCAAGCTCTTCCTTGTAAAACGAGAGCACGTCGCTGTAATGATAATCATCAGGGAACGGGGGAAGAGAAACCTAGTACAAAATGGACCGTACTTCAGGCCATTGATGTAAGTGTTCAAGTGAGGCAGGCATTGGATATACCCAGCAACCTCGATGTCCCTCGGGAATATGAACATTGCAAAGGCCACGGAAATCCCAGACAACAGCCGACAGTAAGCCGCAAAATCGGGCGAGTTCAAGCTCTAGAAAAGAAAAAAGTTAGAAAAGGTTTTCGAACGGGCGTGGTTGTCTACGACTCACAGCCATCTGCTGAATTTCCATGTCCATCATCAAAGAAGATACAAAATCCAGCGTTGACCCGAAAATCAAATTGCACTGTAGTCGGCCATAATACTGAGGCACATCGAAAAGTACTTTCGCCGTAGCGTCGAGGATGGGGTTATCCTGCGGGAGTCCCTTCACCAACCGTTCGCTGAAACCTTCTATCTGTTCGTGGATTTCTTGGTAGTGATCATCCAATGCCATATGTGTTGCTGTAAAGAAGGCGACCTGGACTTGATTGCGTTTCGGAAGATGGGAAAAGGCGCTGCAGGCAAGGTCGACTCCGATGTAGAGGCATGTCCCGAACCAGGGATAAAGGGATAATGGAAAATTGAATTTAGACTCCAGTAGTTCTTTGCATTCGTCGTACAAGTCCTGGTCGATCGGGAAGTTTTTATCAAACGGAATGTTGCAGCTCACAAGGAGCTCATGAACCGTGGGCTTGATAAAGGATTTCGTGGCGCAAGACAACGACGTCTATCGGGTGCAAACGTTAGTCTATGAACTGAATTTTGACGGTCCGGCATAGCTCACTGTTTTGTTTTCGGGTTGTGAGATGACGGTCATGGTTGACTGAGTTAAGAGAAATGATAACAGGATGAGTAAGTGTTGTGTGAGGCTGACTCCTGCCAGAGCATGCACTTTATAGGAAGTGCTGAAGTAGTAGAAAAATCATAGGACTAGTAAAACCGACAATTTTCGTCCGACCTTTGCCTTCAATACAGCTTTTACGTTCCATCCGGATCTATTTCCTGTCAGCGTTGAATGAATCTGTTATCTTCCGGGCAGGCAGCAACATGTAAAGTTTTAGACCAGTTAGGCAGGAGACTTGTAGTTATGACTTCATTTTTGAAAACTGAACAAAGGACCGGACATTTCCTCGATGCGAAAGGCTTGTAGAAGATATTAGGTTTGTGCCTAAAAACACGGCAAGACCAAGGAAAATGATTCAGGGGTGATCATGAGTTATCGTCCACGGACGACACAGTGGGGCCGCAAAGGCGGGAGGTTGTGACTTATGGCTGTTAACTTTCTCCATCTGAATCATTGGAGCCGAGCAACCACTATTGAGTTCTTGAAGAGCTTGCCTGGTATAGAATAAGGAATTTCAGAACACCGGCACGCCATTTGACATGTTGCAAATACAAATATCCGACGACTTCGACTCGGACTTCGTAGCTGCGGTTCTTTATTGGAATGCTTGAGCTTGAGGCGACATAGGTCTATCGGCTATCAATAAACTTCGCTGTGTTGCTGTAACCGGTACGACCTGGACGAGAATACGAGAATGTCGGAGTTTGATTGAAACATGCGAGACGTCATGGAGGTGTCACGGCGATTTCCCTCAAGTCGAAGAATTCAAACACACAGAGCAATCCTCAGGCCTCGGTACTCAGTGCTCACGACACCCACTTTCATTTGTAAACAGAGATGCAATTCTGATTTCTGACAGGTTTACATCTCTCGAAGGTGTTCCGATTCCGACCCAACCTCCGGAAATATCGAGAGGGTGGCCCATTTTGCTTCGTCTGAATTTGCAAGTCTTTTTTACAGAGACACTTCACCCTTCTTTGTCTCAGCCATCACTGCGGCAGCTGTTGTGGTTTTCCTGCTGCTGAGGAGGAGAAGCTCAGCACTCCCTCTTCCCCCTGGCCCCTGGGTCACGACGCCTTCCGGTCATTGGAACCTTTTGGTGAGTGCGCAGTTACATTGTCTCTTGTGAGGGCAACTTGAAATAAACATTCATTCACTAGGATATGCCTAAAAGCTTCCCAGCGCAAAGTTTCGATGAAATGGGAAAAGAATCGAGTGGGTCTATTCAAATCGTAGCTGGAACCCACAGCGTGTCTCACGTACACCCGTAGAAAATGACATCATCTACCTCAACGTGTTTGGAGAAAATTTCTCGTCCTCAATTCACTCCAAGCAGTGGATCGGGTTAAATATACAGTTTCACAAGTACAATCTTAGGTTCGTACTCATACTCCCTTTCCATGTCCTCACTGCCTGAACACAGGCTTTCAGAGGCGTTTCTCGCCTGATCACAGGCGTTCCTCGCCTGACCACAGGCGACGGTCTTCTTGATCTCTAGAGCCTGAACACAGGCGGTGCTGACGGCGCCTGACCACAGGCATCGTCTCACCTTCACTTACTCCCGGATGACATTGTCTGAAGGTATGACATTATCGGTGATCTCACCCATTACTTCATCTCTTGTTACAGCCTCTAGTTAGTTCTGTGCTTACTGATACTTTTCTTCTTATCCCTCGCTATCTTCTGTACGTTCTTCGTTCTGTCTGCTATCTTTAACCGCCCTCTCCACCCGCATATAGCGATTGTATAACATTGTTCATTTTCATTTCTTGGTACTTCTCTCACCTACCATTACTGTATATAACGCCTCCCACTCCACCCTCTGTATTACATATTCAGCCATCTTGAAGTCGGGTCTCTCTGGGCGCTTGACCTGGCCCTCACGTCGCCACATGCTGGGTTTTTTGTCGCCTATTCCCCGCTAAGAACTGAAAGATTGGAGAATTGCTAGACAACCGTTCCGGAATTTACTCGGATTACTGGTCTCTCGTTACCTAGTACAGGGCAGCCACTACCGCTCCCAGTACTCGCACTTTTGGGTAGGTATCACCCTCATTTCATCGGGGAGTTTTATTCTATCAGACACTTGGAAGAATTAGGTGGATAGATTCAATGATGCTGAACATTGGGGAATTATCAATGCGTTTGTCATGTTTTTCTTGGAGGATTCTCATGACTCACGTACACGTGAGGAGCTCCAAAAGGCTGCTAAACAGGTCCTACTCGGCTGTAGGCAACAATTCGCCAGTCAGTTACTCAAGTGAAATGTATTGTTGCACTTGTAGATCGCGACCGACGCCAGGAGTTTGAGCACATGACTTGCAAACTGCTTGGAGGGAATAGATCTAGAAACATAGAGCTATAGTAGAGAACTGGGTCACTTATACTAACCGTTGAGCAGAGATTAGGCTTTCCAAATACAGAATCTATCAAAGTACCATCTTTGGCATATTCAATAAGCCTGAGAATTAAGTGCACCAAATTACATTGATGCTGGGTTGGGAAGGTATCAAACACATCTCCTACATTTTATTCTCCAAGCAATGACTGATTCTGTCATCAATAAGCTTCAGATATAATGATCAGATATCATGGCACTCACAGTGAAGTCATAACTTGAGGGTCTGTTAGCAGGCCATTGTAGCCATGAAAAACCAAAACATATGCCATATGGTGCATTTTCTCAAATAGGAGGGGCTGTATTTCTGACTTGAAATTAGCTTTGGAATGGGTCTCCAACAGTGAGGCTATGGATTTACAGTATCATTATGAATATACTATACAAAGCCATCATTGTTTTCCATTGGGGTCAATTCCTCCAATCTCAAAGACACCCACTCAACTCAAGTTCTGATGGTGTCATCATAAGAATTAAACACAACAGAGAAGGAAATTTTCGCTGGTAGTTGACAAGCTGTAGCCAGTCTGATTTGAAGTGAGCCACGTTAGCCTTAGAAAATTAATACCAGGATTGTTTGTTGTTGCTTCAACATAGTTGGAAGATTGGATCAATACCAGCATATGGAACACCTAGATTATCTCCTAGATCATTGCCAGATTTGCAATGTGACTAGTCTTAGATCTTCCCATACCAAACTTATAGGCCCTGAGATCCACAGAGGGTACAAGAACCAGAAATGATCCATTCGTTCCTCTGATAGCAGGTAGGATTGTGAATGGAAAACTGTTCTCATCACAAAATAAATTTTACATGATATTCATTCGCAAGCACAAATCGAGGCTCGTCTCATTGTTTTGGAACAATTTCTGAATCTTTGCAGCGAGGGTTTGAAACACCTTGGACCGCTTAGTACTTACTACCTACTAATGCTATCCTGTGGCCTTCTTCAAGATCTGGTTCATCTAGCACTGTACATCGGGACATGGTTCACCTACTGAGGACCGGAGATTGTTGAATTGAGCTATGCTCTCAAACTGTTAACAACCACTGGTAACTGCATATTGTAATGAGGGAAGATGTAGTCTCTAAACTGTGCCATTTCTGGCTTGAAGGACCAGGTCAGTATAATCATTCCTTCTGGTCAGCACGGCCTATAATGTCACTTACCATAGCTCATAAGCCTTCAGATCCAACTTTCGGAAAACATTAGTGAGAATCAGATACAACTCGCACCAAGCCAAGGCTGTGTACCATATGACAATTGAGTGGTAACCACAAAATGAGAAATAAACTTTTCAACATACTTTAATCCCCAAACAAGTCTGTAGACCCTTGGAAATTGCTGCCAGGTACTTTTCCATCTGACACACATTTTTGCTTAACCGCCGTTCAGGGATAAACTGTCTGGTTTGGGGAAATTGTTGGATTGGAATGTACCATGTACGGGGCACATCCGATGATAGTCTGTCATCATGGTACTGTTCTGTTAGTGGAAGGAGTACACTTGGTGGGTGCAGGGAGAATATAGAGAAAAACTTACATCTGGAGGTATTGTGCAACCTGCAATGATCATCTCATTACTTCCGACGCAACGAGGCAAAGGCATTGCTACACCGGAGGATAGTGTTGAAATGTATAGGTGCAGATGTTAATTGATTGCCCTATAACAACATTGAATATGATCATCTACTTGTACATTACACATGAACATTGTAGACATATGGTTAACAAGCATTATGCACATGTACTCATTTATGCTATTAGCTAGAGATATGGTACATACATTTGACATGTTGTAGTAACATGTATAGTATGAACAATCCAGTCAGTATACTCGTGTAGTAATACATTCATAGATAATTACTGTCTGTACATATGTTTTACGCATGTATTTTTTATCTATTTATAGGGTACAGGGTTACTCATTACTTGTTATAAATACTGTATGTAGTACAACCTGAACAATAACGAACTAGATTTCTCTTGTTCTAACTAAAGTGCTCCTCTACTCTCACCACACTGTTCTCTCTTCGCCCACTTGTAAGTAGTTGATTAGTATTGCCACAGCAACATTTTTACACAGTTCTGTGGCAATACTAATCAACTACTTACCAAGTGGGTGAAGAGAGAAAAGTGTGATGAGAGTAGAGAGGAGCACTTTAGTTAGAACAAGAGAAATCTAGTTTGTTATTGTTCAGGTCTACATACAGTATTTAAGATAACATGATTCGAGAACCCTTAAACTCTGTATGGAATGACATGGGATAGAGCACTCCGACGAATACATTTTCCCCTCGGCATTGGCACGACAGGTAGACCGGGATTTGCCGACCGTAACTATAGCGTCCCGTTGGTTTTCCATGACACTGTAGGCAAGCTTTACGGTCGTAAAAGCATTTACGCACATATTTCTCCTGCGGGGAGTTCCCAGCGTGCCTGTCGTGTGAGATTTTTTCTTTTTCTGTGTCCCAATCTAAAAAGAAGGGCGTGGGGCGGCGCGACATCCCGAAGTGGGAACTTCACCACACCACTTCTTCTTGATCAAGGGACCATCCTCCAGTAGCTCCCGTCCACCATTGATCCTAGTAGGCCATCTATCCGAGCGTTTCCGGTAATTCGGAAGAGTCAGTCCACGGAGTAAACGTATTGCTGTCGAAGTTAAGTTTGTGAAGGCTATGTTCTTAGCAGTTGTATCTGAATCGACATTATGTCGTCCGATATTTACAAGGTTGAAAACTCGTTCAATATCAGACACTGTACTACATCTGGATACTTTGCATGACGACTAGCGGCAGAGTGGAAGAGGTCCCCGAGTCGGATTAAGATCCTGAGACCGTTCACTACCACAAGAATGTAGTCTCGAAACCGTACCATTTCTGGCCTGAAAGGCCATATCAACATATCATTCATTCTATTTACAATTAGTAGGCTTACTGTGGTTCATGAGCTGCCACATCTAACTTCCGGAAAACGTTAGCAAAGATGAGATATAACTCCCACCAGACCAAGCTGCGAACATCCGACATTGAGCAACGCCAGATGACACGGAATGAACTTTAAACCCTAGGCCCTAAGCAAATCCGTGGACCCTTTGGGAATGTTACAAGATACTTTACAACTGACGCGTGTCCTTTCTTAAGTAGGGGAATAAACTTGTCGGGTTCTGGGAAAATAGTTGGATTTTGAATGCACTATACACGCGGCACAACCGAAAATTGTCTGACATGTATCGGAACCTCAGCAAAGCAGGTATATTTAGAGAAGATTGAGTGATAACGCTTTACACCGGGAGGTACTGTGCAACCCGCAAATGTCACTTCACCTGAATCCTACTACATTCCTGTCACCAGGGCGTACGACAATTATTTCCCGTTTTATTACCGATCCGCGAAGTTCGGCTCATTCAGAATCGGCGAATAAAGTTCATCGGTCACTCACTAAAGCGATACTATACAGTGGTTCAATACACGCGTAAGTAGGTACTGCGACGTAGATTGTAATGATTACAACACTCAAACTCCATAACGCTTACTAAAAGTTAAATGTTCCGCAGTGGGCCGTTTGAGTCAAGGCTCGAGCAACATTAACCCAACACTTTGCACGCAATGCCGTCGATTTGCATATAACTATTCTTGTCAGGCTACTATGCTCAGTTTTGCCGCGGAACTAAAGTTGCTGAGCCTCCTACAGCACTTTCTAGCACTTTTTATTATTACGAGATGGCACATGTGAAAGATTACCGATTCCCAATGCTCATCACCATATCGCTGGGCGCACCATTACCAACTTCCGCCGCCACTACAGCTCTCATGACTTGAGTTTGTATCGAGAGTTCCCTCTATTATGGTCTTCCATCAACTCAATTCAGACTGCACTGCACCAGGAGGTCCAGACTCGATTTCCAGTTGACGGTTTGGTAATATAAACAGATACATACCTAGTAGTAGTACTCAAATTCGAAGTAATGATTGACATCATCTGCTTGGAGGAATGAACTCCGCCGAAGGCTATCGATGTTGATATTCATTCCAGCTTGCTCCTCCGGAACTCGAGGGAACGATCTCAAGTGGCGCAGGTACCTCCGCCTCTAGTGATGCGGGAACAACCTGCCAAAAACGATTGAATAGCCTCATGTTTAACACGTGTTTTTCTCAACAGCATGAGTGATCTTCCGTTGTCTGACCCCACTGACATTGAAAATTTTATATCAGTGGCACTTCTATCGTCTTGACTGCTGTTGAGGGCGGGTTCTTCTCCTATGGCGCGCCCTAGACGAATCTACGAGAAAGCCGTCCCTCGAAGCTGTAGACTGCTTATCACTTGCGGGTGTCGAATTCACGACAACTCGACGTTCAAAGCTGTAGACAGATACCATTTTGGGGTGAATCTTAACTCTTTCCGGAATTTTCCTGTGCTGTTCCAGTTCCTGGAACAGTGATATGGAGTTTTCTACTCTCACAAGGCGACTTCGTAATGTCCAGGGAATACATTGCCCGGCTCATCGCCCCCCGTCAGGAAAAGCCAATCAAAGCAGTGTTTACACTCCCGCCGCATATCAATGTGGGAGATTCTCCCTATGGAACGATAGGCCGGTTCCGGAAGACACAATTTGTGTCACCAGGTCCCGATGCGCACTTCCTATTTAAAGTCAAGGGTTGGACGAAATCTCAATTTTCTTCACCACCTCTCGTATATTACCGTTCTCAAGGCGACTTATTACTCTCGCACTCCCAAAACTCGCGTAAAAAAGACCTACATTCTCCCCTCCATAACCTCTAAGTGCATGCCGGGAATCCCTAAACACGTCAGGTTCTCGACAACGAGAACTGAATACACCATCCGATCCCCTTCATACAGTTTATCCCCCCTTCCGTCCTCTGATGGCCGAGCCTATTACGGTTCTGCTTCACCCCCCGTCAAGGCCGTTGCCCAGCCTGTCCGCGCACATAGTTTGCTTTCGTACTCTTCATCTCATCAACCAGCCCTTAACTTTGACGTCACTCTGCCCATCACGGCCATGACAGCTAAATACCGTTCATTACCGTCACAGCACCTCTCAGAGCCTGCCACTTCTCCGACTCTTCCTTCCTTAATCCTCACATGCCGTCTCCTACCCCGGTGGACAATCACCATTTATTCCTCCAACGGGCGCTACGTCACCGTCAGAGACGTTCTCGATGGGATTTACAAAACCCTCCGGAAGAATGTCACTCATAAGGAATATCATTCCATTCCGACGCAGAGGGACCAACACCGGATTAACAAGGCGTACGAACGTCGTTATAGCCGTGTTCTACATTATCACGCAGAGAAACAGAGTGGAGTGAAGCGAGTTGATTTTCTTTGTGAACGCGTTTGGTTCACTGGGATCGCTCCTACCAACAGGGCCGATGTCTGGGAGTTGCGGCTGGAGAGTCATTAGAGAAGACCCCAACCTTGCCTTTTTTTTTATTTTTTTTATACCGCTCGCGGTTGTCCAGCTTTTTGCTCGTTTCAGAGTTTCTGAACGTTAAGCTTGGTTCACCTATACCCATTTTACTTCTAGGTTCTTGTACTAATTCTGATGATTGCACGTTTGTATCTTGTAGTTGTATCCTATACGCAAAGTTTCGTCTGTAGCTATGAGTACCTATGCTTATACACCTATGATTATTAAATAGTTTTACACGCTACCATTCCCAATTATGAAAATATTCAATTTCTTTCGATTACAAGTACGTCGTGTGGGTGCTGGATTGTGATGCCTCCTTGCCATATGCAAAAGAAGGTTAGCGTATTCCACTGCCACCACTTCCCACACTAGTGGCGAGAAAACAGTCATTCAATTAAACTCTTTTCGTCTCGAGGGCTAGCATCTGGATCCCGTTTCAATATACTGAGTCATAAATCACGAGCTCCCATTTTTTTTTTTTTTCGTCCCTCGAGTATTTAAAAAAAAAAACTCCCGTCGCCAAGCCATTTACCGTGGTAAAAACGAACAACCCAGTGAGTTGGACCAGTTGACCGACATCAAGTCTTGCTCAGCTCAAGCTCAGATAATGACGGCCGGACCATCGGCTCCACCGTGCTCTCAAGAAAAGGAGGGGGGAACCGTGAAAGTCTCCCCCCCCCCTAGGTGTGGTCGCACTAGCAAGTACCCACAATGACCAAGTGAGTCATGCAGGAAAGGGAAACAGATACCGCTACGCCACAGTTTGGAACCGAAGGATCCGCCTTTTCAGAATAGGGATTATACAGAAAGGCGGATCATCAGCTGATTTCACGTTCCGGCTCAGTGTACGGTGATCCCCGTTATTCTGACGAAATCCTAAGGGGGAAGACTTGACGTGTAGTAATTCCAATGGCGTTATAGAGACTCTCGAGTACAACACCTTATGCGCATTTGACGCCTTTTGATCAATCAAAGAAATGTCAGACCGTAAACTGGAGAGGGGACTTAGAGAGGAATACACAGTCGTTATCGAGACACGATGCATTATGTACTGCACTGTATGTCATCACGAAATAAATGAAATGCATATGTATGGAGAGTGTGGCCATAATTCGGATGTAAGTAGTCTCGGGGTTTCCCGAATTCTATCACTGTACTCTACTTCAATTGAGTAGTTTTTAGAGTAAGTACACACGGACTTCCGCTTAAAAACAGACTCTGACTTGAGCAGCAAAAGTGAATGGAGAAGGTGACCCGGGTTATGCGGCATTAGAACACTTGTATTCTGCAGGAGGTTTGGGTGGAATGAACGTCGGTCATAACGGTAGCGAGAAATTTACCTATGCATTCTAATGTCTGTAGCGCGATCTGAGGAAAAGTACTAGTAATCCGAGTGACAGCATGGACATGACATTGGACCGAATCGAGAAATGTACTAGACTGTGGGAACCTCGTATGTCTGGAGCTGCTATAAGGGTACTGGCGGTCCAAGAACACACTTGAACGCCAATCCTACCCGTCTATAGTTCGGACCCCCCACTATCCATTATCAACCCCCCAATCATCCCTACTCGATAATCGACTTCGGAATCAGAGTTAAATTACCGAACATTCAACCGAATAATTGAGTGGTCCAGGTAAGGCAGACGTTGGGGACATTGCTGAAGCGACGAAGAGAAGCTGACGACGACGTACCCATCATAGAATCAACCCGCTTTAGCAATGCAACACACGAGCACGACCGTACAGTTCCATCATCCTTCTCGTTCGACACTCTACAACTCCCAGATTGGAACCTGGACTCGAGCCTTGGCAGACAAACTATGTCAATCCAAGGAACGCCATGTAAGATGGGCAGAGGCTATCCTCACGTATAGAAGTGCCTACAGAACACACATCCCTAACGCAGAAACAAATTCGACATGTTGGCCCTCAACACGTTCGACGATGACTAGCGTTCCCGCTTCGATACTTCCTTTTTGGGACGGTCACAGTCACGGTAGTGGTCACAGCAGCATCGCAGAAACCATACCACCACCGCTACACCATAGGGACTGTGTTCCTCTTCCGTCTCAGAGTGACAGCGAAAACGAAGTGGTTCTCCATCCATTGCTGCTATGTCCGAGGAGAGTGGGTGTTTACTGGGATTTGGCAGAGTGGCGTGGAAGGATAGAGCGAGTGATGAGGGAACGTTGGTACCCAATGAGGGATTTAGCAACCCATCCAACACTTCCATCAATGACACTGGTACACCCGTGGCTACCATGGCCCATCATTGTCCATGCATCTGGCATGGATTCAAGAGGAATAACGATTGCCGATGTTCTGCTGACAATCTCGACGAATCTCATGGCTCCAATTGACGAAACGGGGAGGATGAATCGAGCGAGCTACTTGCGAGGAAGATGGATGTTTGTCGGTTTGCAAACGAGTGATATTGGGGGTGACGTTTGGGAGCTCGTGGTGTTATGATATGTTTTCATGAATATCTGTAGATACCCATGTGTCAGTAGGGTGAAAGCTGTATATTTTGGACTTTTCACGCACCTATCAACGTTACCCTCAATGACTCTCTAGCAAATCTTGATGACCAAGGGGTTTCTGAGATTAGGAACTACATCCGTCCGCTGACGACGAAGAAATAACGAGATAGCCTACAGAAAGGGTGGTATCGAGGGAAAGAGAAAGCCGCACATTAAACAGAGAATAGGAAGAGTAGCTGAGAATATCATGGATTACTGCCCAGCGATGAGTATCCCCAATCGCCTGGTCATGATACCGCCCTCAGTGACCAGTCCTTAAGCGAGCAAGTCTGTAGAACAGGTCAGCTGGTGGCTTGACAATTTGAGATCTTTAGAGCACTTTCGAGTGAGTCGAGGATCCAACAGAACTGGCTCGTCGTCGCGCTTGGATTGAATTTGTGCTTGTTTACCATTGGCTTTGACACCTGACCTTGTGTGTCCGAGTCGTGGGAATAATTTTCGATTGGGAGCGCACAGCACCGGGCTGCGGGGGCAGTGTCGGAATCGCCTTCGTATCCTACACTCAACATGCACCGACGATATGGACTGCCCATTTGTTGCACTTTGAACCGCTAGTAGGCTGGAAAAGCCATCCCTCACTCAAGCTCCCTCTTGACCTCATCTACAGTCATCAACACTCTTTATTGGTCACTAACCGGCTCAACACCGCATGGGACCATCATCTGGCGTGCCGCTACCCGATACCGTCTTGAATACAAGGGAGGCCTGTGTAGCGTTGACTAGTGCTCTTGTAATTCTAAAGAAGGTCCTACAAATTCCCTGGTTATCAATCATTACCTGGTGTTGCGCTGGCGGTTGAATGTCTTGTCTAGGGAGCCGGTAAGATATTCAAGTTGATTTATCATGCTAAATTATTATGATAACAGAGTTAGAAATTGTCCTATCTTTACGCCATGAAAATGGAAGATCACTTCTGCAAGGCTTTGATTGTAAATCAGGACGGAAATTCGCACACGGATCTCATCCCATCCAAGACCACGCCGTTTTACCGACTCCGAGAGGGCCGCCGCTGTTGTCATTAGCAGCAGGCTTCAGAAGCTCATTTGAAAATAGTATCGGGCGAGCCGGAAAACATGGTCATCGAATGCCTCTGGATCCCGGTCCGATGTCCACGACCATGAATGGAAATCGAGTTCATCTAGCCACAGCCTGTCTTCAGAAGTCATAGAGTTATACCAGGATCGCCGCAGGCCCGGAAACGTAGACTTGACGGACACACATGCGTATACCTTGGCAAGGTCAAAGATGAAACTCCTCAACACCTTTA